>JABEVS010000039.1:0-259423 GCA_018290735.1 Coelastrella sp. MACC-549
TCAAGTTGTAAGTTACACGAGTGTAACCCGCCCGTTAGCGAGCCAAGTACAGGCTCATTGGGCATAGCACAGTATTTGATCACAGTAGGTATACACATACAGCAAGCTCATTTGAGCCAGTTGTTCAACGACCGGGATTGGTAGATGGCGGGTACTGTATGTCGCCCCATCGCCTCACCTACACTCAATCACTAGGCGGTAGTTCTAGCTGACCAACACTCTAACACACCACATTCCAGTGATACGCCTTCAAGGCGTAGACGGGTTACGAGACAACCACTGCACACACTGATTTCAAGCAGAGCAGTCTCAGACTGCCCGCCCTCATACCACATATTCAACAGACAACTTCAGAACATCGTATGTTTCGTACATTTTCAAACGGCACATCGTATGTCGCTGTACATGCTGCACATCTAGCACTACCAACTGCCAATGAAGTAGTTTCCTGGAAGTTGTTGCCTTATGAACCCCTGCAGCTGATTGTAAACCTTTACTTGGCTCGCAAACGGGCCGGTTACTTACAACTTGAACAACTGACTGGCAGTCAGGGCAGTGAGTGGTCCGACCTGAGTGTAGTATCGAGCAGAACTCGAGTGCAGAACTTTAACTGGTGAACATAAGGTATTCCGGGTATCATATCAAGTTGCTGTCGTTGACTTGAAAGACTCTTCAGCAAACCTTCAACTTGATGCGTTGAGATCAATTCGGCTTGAAGTTGGACCGGGCTTCAAGTTGAAGCTACCAGCATGATGCTGAGGCCCTCAGCAAGCATGCAAGATGCATCATTATGGGAGTGCAGCACTGGGAAGTCGACATTGCGCCAGATTATTTTCAAAAAGAAGCTGAAACCCCGAATGGACCTTGCACCACGCTGTTATGTGGGTAAACCCCTAGGGCTTGGATTGACCCTCCAGGCACAGGAGCCCAGAGCCTATTCTCAAGCAGTACTGCTGCTGAGAGCAATTCCAAGCTTGCAACGAAGCTACCCATACAAATTGCGCAATACCCTGCAAGTGCCTAGTCTATCAGAGAACAAACAATCGGTGTGTAGACTGCTGGAGCATGTCAACAGCAGACCTTCATACAGCAGCACGGGAAGGGGATGTACAACGGCTGTTGCAGCTGATAGGCCTAGGAACAAACCTCGATGTGCGTGACAAGCATGCCAGGACTGCACTTCACCTGGCAGCATGGGCGGGCCACGCGGTGGGTACCGACAGTTGATCGAGCGCGGTTGGAACATGCAGATGTGCAGGAAGGGTCAGCGCGAGAGCTGCACACACGTTGCATCTACATAGCGTTCAGACATCACTATAGCTCCATCTTGGCTCCTGTAGCTCTGCAGCACAGTACTGTTGGTACACCGGTACTTACCAAGCGCACTGCTACAAGCCAAGGATGCGCCGCAGTTGTCAACTCAGATAGTATGCTTCATGCCACTAAGGGGATAACAATCATCAGAATGAGCGATACCCGACCTGCACACACAGGTCATGCCGCTCAAACACTCCACCGCTGCAGCAGAAGCTGTCTCTCTGGTTCACGCCTGGTGATCACAGACAATTACGTTTACATCATCATATCAAAACCAACAAAGACCTTCTGCCATTTGATTTGCTTTGTAGGAGGCAGTACAGCTGTTGTTGAGCCACGGTTGCAACGTCAAAGCAGCAGCCATGGATGACATGAATGCTCTGCATTTTGCTGCTCAGAAGGGCCATGTAGAACCCGCAAGACTCCTTATCAACGCAGGTACGGTCATATCTTTGTTTCAATTTTTTGTACAATTACTAATAAATCAAAGCATCCATGGTGATTTGCAGGGTGATGTGCAGTGCAGACTGAAAAGCAATAAACTGCAGCCAATACCTATAATTACCTGGTACCTTCATTTTCCTATTGCTTGAAGTGCATTCTGACAGGCAAACAGCACATGGTGTGGTGCCAGTGGGACCAGTTGTGGAGCATTGAGCAGTATGTGCAGCAGTGCTTCTCTGTTGTTGGTTTGATGGGAGAGTACTGTTTGCCTCACCAACAATATGCCTGCAGCCTACATTATTGTTGTCATATCTCCTTACTCCTGCTGCGGTTTTCTAGTGGGTATTATTCATGCAAGCATAGTCTACCACATTCCTCTACATCACATCATGCATTGATTGATTCCACATTGCTGCACAACAATAAATAATGTATGCATTAATTAATTCCACATTGCTGCACAACAATAAGTAATCTTCATGACCAACTGAACCCATGTGACGCTCCCATGATACTTATCAAACATCACCGTGATGCTGTCGCACCGAAGTTTTTCTTTGTGTAGCAGGGCTGGTACTGTTGATGCTCCGTGAGCTTCAGCACCACAAGTGCTGTTGCTAAACCCTGAGCAATCTCTCATGCTGACAAGTTTGTTTAGGTTAGGCTGGTCTCATTATACTCCATCTTCTCAGTCTGTGCTGCATGCATTGCTGGACATGCTGCTGCTCCTCTCTGCTGCACAGGTTGCGCAGTCAACAGCAAAACACGGAAGGGTGCCAACGCCCTGATGCTGGCAGCTGCAGCAGGCCATACTGATGCAGTGCAGCTACTGCTCAAGCGGGGTGCAAACTCATTAGCAGCAAACCAGAAAGGCCAGCGAGCATCAACATTAGCAAAGTCTGATGAGCTGAAAGCGATGCTACTTCAAGCCGAGAAGGATACCGAAGAGCAGCAAGCTGCTGTGAAGGCAACTAAACAACGGGAGGCTGCTGCAGCAGCAGCTGAAGCACGGGCGGCGGCAGCAGCAGCAGCAGAGGATGGCAGCAGCAGCAGGAAGCGGCCAGCTCCTGAAGTAGGTCAGGAGGTCTCTGCCCCTCCTGGTGAGAAAAGAGGAGAAGATGAGGCTGCTGATGAGCCAGCAGCAGCAGAGATTGGGCCAAGCATAGGTCCAAGCATTGGCCCCAGCATGCGGCCGATGGGACCAGCAGCAGCAGCAGCAGCAGATGAGGAAAGAGATGGTAATGTCACAAACTCCTCAGATAGGCCAGCAGCACTTGACACAGCAGCAGCAGCAGCAACAGACACCATAGGCCCCAGTCTACCACCTGCCAAGCAGCAGCAGCAGCAGCAGCAGCAGCAAGCATCTGGTTCTAAAGCAGCAGCAACTGGAAGCAATAGAGGGAGCAAGAAGCAAAAAGTGTTGCTGTCATTTGCAGATGATGGGGAGGATGATTAGTGCTCATGTCAGGGGTGTTGCCCTTGGAGTGCTGTGCGATCTTGATAGCTCATTTGGTTTGCATTGGCAGGGCCTTAAGGCCGGAACAGCCCTTTCAGTCCTTCCTTGCTTCCTGGTGCCCATGTATGGAGGTCAAATGGATTAACATCAGCACACAGTTTCCATGCAACATGATGTAGTATGCCGCAGAATCCAAGGCCGGTCAACCGGTCCAGAGCTATTGAGTTGTGTATTCTGCTTGTCAATGGCTTCTGAATGCACATATATATGGTGCTCAGCTGGAGTACAGTACATGTGCACGTGATAGTGACTGGAATTTTCATGACTGGCAGCGGCTTTATCCCGGATAAAGCCGCTGCCAGTCATGTGCCAAAGGTACTTAATCAAGTGACAGTGATCTGAGTGAACTGCCAGTGGGGCCCAGCTGCAGAGCCTCCATAAAATCATCTGATCATCGGAATGGCTATGATAGTGTCCTTCTAGGGCAATATGCGCGTGCGCGGCAGGCACAAATTTACTGTCGCAGCTGCAATGCAGCAGGCTGCTCAGTCACCTAGTAGGCATGTCTTTCAGAAGCCATACCGTATGGCTTACTAGCTAGTAATAGTAGTATGCTATCTTGGTGTGCCAGTGTGGCTGAGCCACCAAGTACATTATCCCTAGGGCCTTGCGGCCGGGAAGGGTAACTTACTTACTTCCTAGTAGTATGCTGAAACCCTTAAGGTATACTACTACTACTACTACTACTACTACTACTACTACTACTACTACTACTACTACTACTACTACTACTACTACAAGTTACCTCAAGGGTTTCCACCCGAAAGGAGCCAACTGATGGCTCATGGGGGCACACCAAAAAGAAACAGAAACCAGACTCAATCCGGTTGGAAATTTGCAAGTACTACACCGGGTGCGTTGGGTGCAGTGCACAGACCTGACGCACTACTCATGTCGACCAGCAGATCTGTTGTCATGACTGATCACTCCAGACTGGAAGTGGGCTGTAGGACTGCTCATGTCAGTCGCACTGACGGTCACGGTGTTTGTCACTACAGCCTGTAGAGCTACTGAGTAGCTCTAGCTGGAGCTCAGCCTGTGGCACAGCAGGCTGCCAGCCCGACAGACACAGAGTGTCTCCTACACAGGAGCAGTGCTGACAATGCGCACAAAGATGCTGTTGTAGTAGTAGTAGAAGTTACCCTTTCCGGCCGCACAAAGTTGCTGGAAAAGCCCCTGGCAAGAAGAAGAATAACCCTTTCTGACCGCAAGGCCTTTGGGAATATGTACTTGGTGGCTCAGCCACACTGGCACACCAAGATTAGACCACCCTCAGGGGCGCCTTCAAGGCCCCTGGCAAAAGACCCCTTCACCCTGGATCACCAGAACTTCTCTCTCCGGAATCATCTCTCAGAGAAGTTCTACAGGGGGACACTACATACATGTATTGCAATCATGTACACCTGCTGCGTATAAGTAGCTTTTGTTCCAACTGCTTTGAGACTCCGACAGATATGTGGTGCCACAAGGCAGTTGAACAAAAGCTACGTATACATCATGTGCTAGATACTGCGTATGGCATGTATTTATGACTGCAATATCTTTGGTCAGTAATTTGGCAGATTGAACTCGCTGCCACTGCCCCATACTATTTACCCCTGAAGCAGCTTCAATAACAGGACACCGGCCACTGCTCCTGAACCCATCTATTGCAGAGGCAGTTACAGCTGCTTTGCGACTGCAAGCACACTAGGTTAGTGTGCTGTCAGCCTGGCAGTGATTTGGAATCACAGTGCTGAACTAATGCAGACAAGAAGCTGAACTGATGCTTTCTTGGGCCTGAGGGCCTCTGAAACAGCCAACTCAGATGCTGAAAGGCAGCCTTTGCAGGCTGCAGCCAGCTGGCTGGGAAATCAGAATTCTGGAGCAATGGAATTTACAGCGAGCCAGTGCAATAAACATCGATGTGTAGATTATTACAAATAGCATGCACTGTCACTTCACAACATCTCCGCCCCCACTTCACCCCTCCATCCCCTTCTGCATTGAATGCTCAACTGGATGCACAAAGGTATGGCATGAGAGCTTTGAACCAGCTGTAAATAGTGTTGCTGACATGACATAACATATGTTAGAAATAGGAGTTTCCCTTGATCACCACATCTGTCATGGTGACAACAATATCAACAATTGTTCAAAGCTAACAACCGCATGGCTGATTGGCTTTGAGCATTTGTTAATATTGTTATTAACATAACATATGTTACTGATATGAACTTCCTTGATCCTCAGCCTCAGCTTCAGATCATAGCAGCTCTCGATGCATGCAGTCAAACACAGTAGGCAAATCTGGGCAGTCCACATAACCTCCTTGCTGCTGACAAGTCTCTGGCCCAGACACCCTTCCTCCCTACTAGCAAGTAGGTTGGGTGCCACCCAAGCTGATGCGTAAAGGAAAAAATGCATGAAATCAATGCATGCTAACAGGGTTTATGCGAACATTCAAACATCGTTCGAAGGCGTACAGGCAAGCCCACAACGCTGCAGAAGCCCAACGCTAGGGAACTAATCCTCTTACTAACAACAAAACATCAGCAGAGCAACAGACCCTAGCAATTGCCAAGGCAGGGCTTTGACTATTCGCATTTACAAATGAACTTCACACAGAGTCCTCCACAATCAACTCCTTGCAACTCCCCAGCAGCCATGCAAGCACCAGTCACGCTGAGGCCACACTGATGCATCGTCACAATTGATCCTGTCAACATGTGCTCAGGGGCAGTACATCTGCCTCTGAGAGGCATTGTGTGCTGTGCCTTCTTAGGATATTACTATCTTATTCAAGCCATCTCACAACCCCACACAGCCTAGGAATCACACAGAACTGCACCTGCAAAATCATCAACAGCCCCCTTCCCCTCCGTGCCCCAAGGCCGGCCATACAACTGCATTAACTGCATGCAATAGCCAGTCCTGTCATTCAATCTGTCACGTCGCCAAACGGCAGCACCATGACACTGTCAGCCTGGCACTCAGGCTGATGACTGCCACAGCAGGTGCCAGCGTTCGCAGCACAGCTTTCTCTGCAATACAGCAGACCTGTCAGAGAGAGCTCCTTGGCTCCCAACTCACATGCGCACCAACTCATTTTACAGCTATCCTGCCTGTTCATGGTTGCCCTTCTGACCATAAAGACTGCACCTGAGCCTCCACGCATATACAGCCCTTGCTGAGGCACACTCACGGCCCACTGTGCAGCCGCTGCTGCTGCCACTGCTGCTACTACTGGTGGTGTTGCTTCAGCACATCACCACAGGAGAAACTACTCCACATCAGCAGCAGTCTCTTTTCCGCTTTTTCCTTGTCTGGGTCATGTTTGTTACTTCTTCTGTCCCAGCTGCTTCCACCTGTGCCCCCCAACTGTCAGATTTTGAATACTTCTCTCAGCTCAGTGTGCTTCGCTCAGAAGGAGCATCTCTCTGCTCAACCCCGGACATTGACAGGCCGCTCGAACATCTGCTGCTGCTGCTGCTTGCTCATTGCACCAGCAGCACCAGGAGAGTAAGGAGCATCAGCCACAGCACCTGTTGCTCGTCCACCGTTCACTGCAGCGGTGTTGGTGGGGCCAGTCTCGTAGCCACCAGCACTGACGCCACGGCTGGGATATGCCTGGACACAAACAGCAGCAGCAGCAAGAAGAAGAAGGACTCAGTCGGCAGAAGAATGACTGCATTGATGTCTGGCAGCGTGAAGACCTTTGCCAGATAACTTCTTGCTGGTTGGTTGGTTTGACTACAAGAGAAGAGTGCTCTGGAAACTTCCTCTGTAATTCATGTTCAGCCTGAGCACTGCAGCAGCGATGGAGATCTCCAGCTGGTAAAACACTTGAAGTCTGCTCCCATAGAACAGCACCGCGGTCAGCAAACAGCTGCTTCATGACCCTCACATATACAATCATGTCCTGCGCCTTACCTCTCCAAGACTGCTATGGCTGCAGAGTACTGGTGTTGTACTCAGTACAAGGCTATCTTCAACCTCTTGTTCTAAGTCTCTGTGACTCACAGAATCTTACAACAAGAGGTTGAAGATAGTACAACACCAGTACTTTGCAGCCATAGCAGTTTTGCTCCCGGAGGGCGCCGCACCTAGGATCTAAACAGTGATACCATTATCATTCATTCACTCCTTCTCACCTCGCTCCTTGCATCTTGGAATTCCCCTTCACTCTCACTGCCAGTGGCAGCAAATCCACCAGCTGATCCCATCAAACCACCTCCAACACCAGTACCAGCAGGGGCATGCGCTGCAGGCGGATAAGCAGGGGGCGTCACAGCAGTATCAGTGTTGGCCACAGCAGAGGGCATTCCAACGGTGTTCTTATCTTGCTTGTTATTTGTTATGTTATTTGGTGAGGCCTGGGCGATCTCTGTTGTGATGGCGTCTGTGATACTGCGGGGGCCAGGGCTCGGGGGCGTGCCTGAGGCATGCATGCAAACGTACATGAGGGAATATCTGGATTGCAAGGAATAGAGTGCTGTTTTTCCTGACAAAATGGAATATGTTCAAGCAGGTATGACCAAACCAGCCAGTTGTGTAACAGACATGATAATGGTGGCAACACTCCCGATTTCACATGTGTGTAGTTTGCTGCTGTCCAGTACTGTGATTTGATTACACTATATATATATAGATACATAAGTACACAGAGACTCCACAATATACATAGTATGCAGGAATATATGTGAGTATGTGTTGGCACCACTTGGTTCTAGAAAACACACAAATATATTTAGGTATAATATGTATATCATGTAGAGTTGCAGTGCATCAGCCCACCTGTTGATAATCCAGCAGTCTCTGCCGCTGTCATTTTCAGGGGAGTTGCATAACTGTCAAGAATGTCATCAGACCTGGGCCCAACAACAGCAGGCCTTTCATACCCTCTCTCATACCCCCTGCCCTCCCCACTCACTGCTGCTGCTGCTGCTGCTACTGGACCCTCAGCAGCAGTGGCAGCGCCCATAGGCCTGATACTCTCAGGCCTTAAACCCTGACCTTGCCCATCTGCACCGTAAACCCTGCTGAGTGGCATTGGGGTTTCTGGCCCTGATGCTCCTCCAGACTCTGAAATCACTTCACCTTCCATTGGCCCTGCTGCTGCTGCTGCATCTGGGGCGGCAGCAGTATCTCTGATCCCATATGCCAGTGACGGCTCCCTTTCACGCTCTGATAAACCCTGGTGCCTGTACCCTGCACCCTCAATGTCCCTCTCCCTAAACCCTACATCATCCCTGTCCCTACCAGTCTCTCCCAGAGTGTCCCTGCCACCCTCCCTAAACCCTCTAGAAGCCATCTGATCACCCCTAAACCCTCCCGGGCCCATTCCACCCTCCCTAAACCCTCCAGAAGCCATCTGATCACCCCTAAACCCTCCCGGGGCCATTCCACCCTCCCTCAAACCTCCAGAAGCCATCTGATCACCCCTAAACCCTCCAGGAGCCATTCCACCCTCCCTTAGATTTCCAGGAGCCATTTCCCCCTCCCTTGCTGCCCCAAAACCCTGATCTCTCATGGGGCTGACACCCATTGAACTTCCTCGTGTTGCTCCTGCTTCTGCTTCTGCTGGTGGAGGCTGCAATGCTGGATATCCTGTTGCTGCTCCTGGCTGCGCACCAGCAGGTGCTGCTGCTGCTGCTGGTGAAGAGGAGGACAGGAATGCGGGTGTTGGCATCTCACGGACGTGGATGCCTTCACCAGCAGCACGACGCTCAACATCCCTGCAATGCAATTTGCATCAGAGAACCTTGGGCCCATCGCTAGCCATCTGGAGCATCATTGTGAAATGATGCCCAAAAATAGAGACGAAGGTCACTCTGACAACTGTCATATGACATGCTATGCCATGTTGATGGCATGGACATATGATGTTACTCATGACATGTTTGCTGTTTAGGTTTCTAGTGTTCATGACAACCACATGCCAGTGCATAGTGGAGTACAGAGAAACACATCACCAATAAACAAAATATATCACAAAAGTATTCACAGAATGAAAACTCAGTCTACTAAACATCATGATAACGTACTGAACATAATCAGTAGCAATCCTTTTACCTTACAGCCCTGTCTGCCACTTCCCTTGGCACCAAATCCATGGGCACCCCACTGGCCCCCAGCTGCACTGGTGGAACCGGCTCTGCTGCCAGCTGCCTCTGTTCGCTGCCAGAAGCAGCAGCAGCAGCCACCAGCAGCGGGGTAGCAGTACCGCGTTTGGCCCTCAGGGGCTGGTAGGGCAGGACTGTAGCACCACGGGGGAGAGCACCAGAGGCAAGCTCCAGCGCACGCTGTGGCAGCAGCAGCAGTAGTAGCAATTGCGTCTTACGTCAGCAGTGATGTCGGTAACTGTGTCACTGACAGTACTATGATGCAGGCACACACATAGGAGGAGTGAACGACTGAACGTCAGAGCAGCTGTGTTCAAATACAAAACAACACAATGCAAAAAGTCTGATATAGCAGGCAAAATACCAACATGAAATTAGGTGACAATGACTCACTGGGCTCATCTGTTTGATAAGTTCCATGTTGGCTCCAACCTCCCCATACTGGACTTCTCCTCCAGCAGTGACCCCTGGCCTTGGTCTGTAGGCAGGCAGCGGCTGCTTGCTGGGGCCAAGAGCAACAGCAACACCCTGCAAGTGTTTGTACGTGTGACGGGAACAAAAACAGTCAGGGACAATCTTTCTCAAAGCTCAAAAGAGAGATGAAAACAGAGACAGCGCCATGCTGAGGAGGGCTGAGAGGTACACAGAGTTGACTCTGGAAATTCCAGTTGACTCTGTGAATTTAATCAGTACTAGACTAGCAAGCATTTTCACACGGCGCTGCTCGCGTAAGCACCGCCGGTTGACAATGCCTGCTTCTCTAGTAATCTGATGATTGGGGTTTAACAGTAGCCATAAGATTGGTGCTGACATCTTCTGAGTGACGTGGTGTGATCCAAGAGACACAAGACGGTGCTGCATAGCTTGTACTTGCACCACAGCACATACAAGTGCAACACTATGTAACAGAAGCGTGTAGATTGTGTTCAGTAAATGCTGTTACTGCATCACAATCTAGATGGTTTCAGAAAGCATTGTTGTAAGGCCTGCACAGCGTAATCACACTTTACCTGCATGGCCTCTTTGACCTTGATCATTGTGGCGGCTGCATAACTCTCCAGCCAGGCTGCATCAGTCACCAGGCCTGACAGCTGCTCCCAGACCAGCCGCTCCTGGTCCTCATATGACTCAACAATAGCTGAATCAAAACACCAGCAGCAGCAGCGGCAGCAGCAGCAGAGATGGCAGTGATGACGACAGCAGATATAGCAGAGGACTCGATGAGTCAGCAGCTTATGTAATGCCAGCACCTTAACAACTGATGATACAATAACACAGCTGTGGGTAGTGGCTAGCGATACAATAGCTAGACACTATAAACAGCTGTGTTTTGTATCATCAGTGATCAAACCAGGGTGCGACTCGGAGCATCTATTTCTAATCGCAAAGATTCACAGGGGCCATGCAAGCTTGTAACAAGGAGGGTGATTATAAGCATACTATCATAAATTCAATCTGCGGCATATGCCATCAAAGCATGTCTCAATTTGATCAGACGCTGTTATATAACGTAGACAGTATGTGTCATAACTTTGAATGTCCTGCAGACCCACTGCATGTTGAATGTTGACAACAGCTGTTGGCAGCGCATCATGCCACGGGTCTGCAAGATATCCTGCATTCCACTGACATCCTCTCAGCCCCTTGTCAGTGGCACAGCAGCTAAAACAACCTTCAAATTAGCTAGATAAACAGCAAATACCTCTCAATTGCCTTTCTGTGTGTAGTGCCAGCCTCTGATAGTCCTCCAGCAGTTTCCCACGAGGCACCACATCATCTCCCTCACTGCTGCTGCCACTGCTGCTGCCGCCAAAGCCGGCCCCCAAGTAAGCGCGCTTCAGGCGCTGCTCGGACCGCCTGAACTTTTTCTCATACTTCTTGCGTTGACCGTCAACCTCACGGCGCAGCTTGTCAAGGGACTTCATGCGCTCCTGAAGGTGGGAAAAACACCCAAGTCAGCAGCAGCAGTTGAGAGCAGCAGATTGCAGCATCAACAACTTACATCAGCAGGTAAGAGCAGCAGTCGACAGCAGCAATCAACAGCAATTGCCAGCAGCAATTGCCAGCAGCAATTGACATCAGCAGTAACCAAAGCTGTAGTCCAACAATCAGCTGTCAGCTGGAGCTGGAAATTCTGCCTATCTTGGCAATGCCATGTGTCATGTGCCACAGTACAAACAAACCCACACGCAAACTTGATGCAGCTCTTCCCGCCAGCAATTACAAATCATGAAACAAGAAATTATGTTTTTCAGCAGCAATGTGGCCTGCAGCAGATAGGAGGTTTATACAGACTGAGCTCTCATGCCACAACTCACCCTTGCCACCTGCAATCCGTCCTGCCAGCGTCTCAGTGGTGCCAAGATCTCCTGCTCAATGCTCCTATAGCAGCAGCAGCAGCAGCAGCAGGTTTGAGTGACATATTTGCATCATTGTTTGTGACATATCTGCATCAATGTTTGTGACATTGCAGGCTGAATGTTTAATTCACAATGCAGCGGTCCTGGCTTTGCCTGGGGCTCCAGCATGACAAGAAACATGAGGCGGAGCTTCTCACAATGCCAGGACTGCTCAGCAGCTGTCAATTCAGCATAATGCTTGTCTTATGGCAACACACATTGGCTTACGTCTGTTGTAAGCCCATACTGTACGTTTTTGAATGTTGGTTTGTATGGGATACAAACATCAATGTATCCCACACAAGGACAATAAATGATATGCCATGCTGGTATACCTATCACATATGACTAGCAGCTACCAGGGCAGGTGCTAGTTGGGTAGCTGCTAGTCGTAGCGGTTCTCACAATACAACATCATCCCATGTTACATTGTTATTGCACCCGGGGGAGCACAGGTAATACACAGGCCCATGGCAATACCCCATGTTGGAAGTATAGACATGCACAGAAAGCATAGACGTGGGCAGGAAGACTAGACCGGCAGATTCAGCCCCCACCCACCTCTCCAGGATGTCCATGTGTGCCACCACAGCAGCCCCATCATAATCTCCCCCCACCCGGCTGGGGTGGCCATGACTGATGGAGGCCCTCACAGGCTCAGCGAGCCCAGCGGTTTCAGGAACAGCAGTCCACACGCGAGGAAGGTTGGACTCCAACAGAGGCATTAAACCCCGCATAAACCCTACAGCAGCAGCAGCAGGAGGAGGAGATGATGATGATAACGACGATAGTTGTTGATGATGATGATGAGGAGGAGGACGATGATATGAAACAATAATAGAGGGCCAGCAGGTGGAGTAGACAGCAGCCCTATGGCACTGCAGCTGAAGCTGCCAGCAGCAGCAGCAGCAGCAGCAGCAGCAGCAGCAGCAACTCACTCTGTATGTTGCGATGGTAGTCACCAACAGCTCTTTGGAAGTCTTTGAGCTGAATGCTGAAAGCCTCGGCCTCCTCCAGCATGTGTGGATTGCGCACATTGGCAGTGGGCATGAATGACTGGTCACGGGCAAAACCAAGTTGCGTCCGCGTCTGCACAGCAGCAGAGAAAACACTGCCGCATTTGCACCAGGTACAATAGAAGCCTTGCTTGTTGATCACAGTTGCAGCTTGTCAGATATTATGTGCATTCATGGCAATAGGGGTGTGAACCACTGGCAGATGATCAGACAGCTGTACCAGCAATGATTGCAGCTGACTAACTGCCGAAAACTGGGAGGTTGCCCTTGCCGGCCCCGCAAGGCCTTCAGGACAATTTGCTCAAAAGAGAGAGCGTATTCTCATATAGCGCCCTCTGACTGGGAGCAACCAGCTGTCTCTTAGCAATTAGTCTGAGCGTCTTAAAGATTGAAACTGGTGCTAGTGTAGCATTGAGGATTGAACTGAGTCGTTTCTGTTGTTATACAGGGTATTGAGCTTTACTGCATGGCTGTGGAGGTCTGCTGACAGTGGTGAGACAGCTGCAGGAAAGCATAGTTGTGACTGTATGGTGCCTCCAGGTCGCAAATAAACAAATCTTTATATCTAGGCTGGCGTGGTATACCGCTGGCACGAAGGTATAGTCTGCTGTAGTGTAAGGTGCTGCTGCCGCCCAAGGCATTGGGCGCCACAGCCTGTAGTACTGCCGAGTTGAATTTGCGCTTTCCAGCAGCCAGCTTCCATACTACTGCCTGCTGTGCATTATGACTCACCGAATCTATCAGAGCAAGTATAGATGCTTTGCTCGACATGTTGCTCAAGGTCTATGACAGGTGCTCGACAGTACTGGCTGATGACGGTCGAGAGCAGGCCTTGTGCTTAAAAGTGCTTCTTAGATATCCCTGTTAAAATTCTGAGTATCGAGAGGTAGACAGCTGACACCAGCGTTATGGAACGAATCTCCTAATGTTGGGGAAGTTCAAATTTGACGATCTGTCAGCGTAAGCAACAGCAAACCGCCAGCAAAATCAAAATACTTGCAAGCTGAAGAAGAACGCGTAGTTACGAGCAGCAGTGCGATCCTCGAGCAGCAGGAATGCTCCCGGTACCCAGCTGAGTCAGCCTTCCGCCTGGTGCGTCACGTGACGCAACGGAAGTCACGTAGAGTGACGCCGCAGTTCCACTTTGGAGCTGTGATAGCCGCCTGCAGCAATTACGCCAGCAGAGAAAGCATGTCGAGCATATTCTCTGTATTCTCTGTATCATTCTCAGTGCAGTCAAAGTTGTGTCTTCACACGAAGGGCTACTGCTGCAACAGATGAAGTGCAGCACTTCTAGACTACTCATGCGCGTTGCTCAGCTGCGAACTGTTGTCTGGACAATGGTGACAGGCTATTCATAATCACTTGCTCATCCAGCCAACTAATCAAATACCAGATGCCGTGTATACACACGCCCAGCATCTCAACAGCCAATACATACAAAGTTTGAACATCCCAACAGCACCTGCTGCACAAGTGCTAGTGCTACTTAGGCAAAGCAGCCGACTCACTGTTAAACTCACACTCATTCATCATCGTGCCTAGTAAAGAAAGGCCTTGAGCATCTTGAGCAGTTGCGCTTGCAATGCTATGGCACAACCTGTGGAGTCACCATACCAAGCTGATGCACCAAATGCATCAGCTTTGAGTAATCACTCCACAGGTTGAACCAGCGGGCCGCTGGTAGCCATGAAAGCTGCATCATGATCAGCAGCCATGAAGGTATACCCTGAAGGCCCTGGAGCAGTTCCAGGAACCAGGATGTCACCTGCCGATAAGCACCAGCATGCCCAATCCACACAGCAACACTTGGTATAACTGCCAACCAATACCTGGTCACTCACAAGAGCAGGTTAGGTAAGCACAACAATGAGCAACAGGCCTACATATTGGGTTTAATAATACTGCAGCTGCTGCTCAGCACAGTGGCGCTCAGCTGCTGCCGTTGCAGGTTAGGCAACACATGTATGCATCTGACTGTACAGTCAGAAGGCCACATGGTGATGATTTGGTCAGCCCACAGCCATGCCCACCTTGAGCAATGGCAATGCTGGCTGCCAGCACAACCTTGTGGATTGCTCCAACCCCGGCAAGTGCAACAGACACCATTCAGCTTGTCACTAGTGTGCTGTGCTATTGTAGTAGGCTGGTCTTCTTGCACCACTGCTGTTTGAATTGCTCAGCAAAATAGTTTGAATTGTTCAACAGAGCAAGAGCAGGAACAGCAGCAACAGCGTCAGCTGCAGCAACAAGGGGTTGGGTATATTTGTATAGTCTGCACAAAGGCCCTCTGATCAATTCAAGACCCACTCGACGCTGTGGACGTGTGCGTGATCATTTGTAGCCGGTCAATAGTACAGCTTATGGGCGTGCTGCTGTGAGGAGGTGCAGCGATGAAGCTGCTAATCTTCACAAGCCAACAGCGGTCTAGAGGCCCTGATGAGCATTTATGGAGCCCGATGCATACACATATACCTAACAGTGGCGGACAAATACGTGAAACCATCAATTGAGTTGGGCTCATCTCATCCCTTCGAGGATCATGTAAGAGCGAGGGGAGAAAGGTGGCATTCGTATGCTGGCTAGCCACAGTCGATTTGAGACCCATTTCACGCTGTGGACCTACCGGTGATGATTTGTATGGATGCAGATCAGCACCTGTAGGTCCACAGCATGGAATGGGTCTCGAATCGACTGTGGCTAGCGAGCATACTGACGCCACCTTTCTCCCCTCGCTCTTACATGATCCTCGAAGGGATGAGATGAGCCCAACTCAATTATTGGTTTCACGTAATTGTGCCACTGTTGGACAGTGCTGTATGCATTGGGCTCCATCATGCTCATCAGGGTCTACGTTAAATGCTCTGCAACAGCAATACCGCCGCACCTCCTCACAGCAGCACGCCCATAGGCTGTACTGTTGATTTGACAGTACTGAGGAGTTCTTAGATGAAGCTTGCAGTCGTGGCCACGCATGATGGCGTGTGACCTCGCAGGATGCAACACATTGAGAATCTGATATCATCGTACGGAGCGGAGCCATCCTCATACCAGTGTGTAGAACACTGCCTCTGCTGTAGACATGAACGCTTGAAAAGGCGGGAGAGTGCAGCGCATGCTTGATAATGACGCACGCTAATGCTACCACGAGAAATCTGCCTTACCATCCACGGGTGCTTGCATTGCAACGTAATAAACCCGATGCAACACGGATCACGAGTGTTACTGCGCGGTGTCACTGCCTCACAGGCAGCACCTCAATCGGATGACCATAGCAAAGCAAAACCACTGAATGTGTCAGAAATTATTATATTGGCGACTGTGTCCTCGTTAGCGGGACATGCATCTCGACCACGGCTTGCACTCTTGCCGATCTTGTTGTTCTGAAGCTTATCAGACTATTTGAAGTAGTTATAGTGACCAACGTGTGTCCGCAGCAGTCCACCACTGCGTCAAGAGCTGGAAGCAGTGTTCCCGCGCAAGCTTGACTGGCACAGCGAACGGTATGGCAGCCTCATTGCAACAGATGCTCTTGCGCTCCCAGGAAGACAGCAAAACCAATTCGGTGAGCGTTTGTCTTCCTGTCACGCTGCTGTGACCGACCGCATGCTGGATGAACCAAGCTGATGCTGCTGTCATGGCGTTCTGCAGACATTGATCAGTGCATATGAAGCAGAGCAGCTGATTGTGCAGCTGCAGGCGACGCCGATTGAGCAGGTGAGGCGTTTTCATGCGCAACAATCAGAATATCTTGCTTCTTGCTGTGATTCAGCTCTTCCACAGTGCTTGTAGCATCTGCTGCATGGTGCAACTTGTTGCTGCAGCTGTGCTAACAGGAGCTATGCAAACCTGTGCTGCACCCTCCGCAGATTGGGTCTGCGAAATTCCTCAAGCAGCATGATGCAATACAACAGCTGAATCTCCAGGTAAGCAATAAACATCGGGTGCATCTGTCAGCCAGTTGCTCAGCAGCTGTAGCCACACTCTGTCAGGCCAACAGAAAGAGCTGACCAACCACAGCTGCACCACACCACCTGCACAGGTGGAGTGGGACATGCATCACCATCCCCTTCCTTGAAAAGGCTATACCACAGCAGTTTCAGTCCTGAGCCGTCCTGTCCAAAGTCTGGTGGCAGCAGCTGCAAGTGTGACACTGTAATGTCCTGCAGGCGCACTACAATGCACAGACACACTCTGATGAATTCATTTTGGACCTACTGTCATCTCTGGATAAGCTGTCGACACTAGTGCATGAGCTGCTGGTCATTGAGGTACACGGAAAGTTCTGCAGCAATGTGGTCAGCAGCACCAGCATGCAGAGACAGCATGATGATCATGCTGAAACACATAGCGGCGGCTCAGTGGCATGCCCCCAAGCAGGACTCTGTCTGATGAATGTTTCTGTTTTTCTCCTCTGATAAACGTTTCTGTATTTCTCCAAACAATAGAGCAGCTCCTGCACACTTATACTGTTGACAACTAAGGCTACGATTCACCCTCAGAATGTTTCTGCTTTTCTGAGGTGACCTGTTGGCTGTTCCCCACACTGCAGGCATGGAAGGAGAAGCTGTATCCTCTGCTGAAGCAGCATCTGGCTGACCATGTTGACTCCGCAACATCATACCTGGTGCTGTACCATGAAGCAGCAGTAGCAAACCTACTAGAGGTGTGTACACGCTCAATGGAAAGCACCAGTCTATGCTATAATATCGCATGAGATGCAGTAATCGCATGCATCAAACACGGTCCTGCAGTATGAAGAAGATTATTAAACATACTGGGGGCCAGGTAGCCAGACCGCTTGACCTCCTAAGCCCTTGCCACCACTAAACCACTTCACCTGAGCCTGCAGCAGCTCAAGCAAGCCAGATATTCGCCTGCTGCGTGTGTTCCTTCCTGCAAATCCCACCGCTTCAAGCGTGATTCATCTGTGATCTAATTGCGATCAAGGAGAACCTGCAGCAGATCTCATGTTCGCTATTCTGCTGCTACAGGTTGTGCTGTACCACCAGCATGCATGTGATGCCCTGAGTGAAGATGCTTTACTTGAGTTGGCTGATTGGTCAGTGAGGAAACTGGGCTACCTGAACAGCGCAGCAGCAGCAAAGCATGCAAACACACCAGGTAGGCCACACACAATAAGTCGATATCAAGTGTCATTGGCCTGAGCTTGTGCTGATTTCTGGCCAACGACAGGCTTTATACTGTCAGACCAATTGACAGCAGATGGTGTGAAGCGGCATTTGGCCTTTCCCTGGTCCTGTTTAACCCCCTCTGCTGTCTACAGAGTCAAGAAGATCTGTCAGTAGCTGCCTGCTGCAAGGAAATACAGCGGGGCCTGCTGCAACAATGGCACATGATGGTCTGCAGCTGCTTGCATGCACTCACATATCAAAAGCCCTGGGAGAATTATGAATATACATGTCTTGTACCAGGCTTGTACTGCAGTATCCATGCAATCCCTCTGAGCCTCAGCCAGTGATCCCATCGCAAGGTGCCAATAGTGTTCTCCAGCAATAGCAGCAGCAGTAGGACTCTTAGACCTTGTTTAGGCAATGACACACATGTATAATAGCCGCATTACATACTGCATGTCAGGTTGCCAAGCCACATACTGGCTGCTGCTTTGTGCAAGAGTCGTTCAGTGGCTTGGCATCTTGCTTTCGGCTGTACTGCAGCTACAGTGCCAGGCTGGCGCAGGTAACCCAGACAAGTTGTGTGTGTGTGTGCACTTGTGGGCTTGTGTTTGCAGAGCGCACAGTTCAGGACACCCTGGCCCTGTCACCGCTGCAAGAGCTGGATGAGAAGCGCTCAGAGACTGACTTCACAGCTGCAATGTGTGGACTTACAGTACTGCGGTACCTTACTGACTACCTGCCACAGCTGCCCCTAGGACTCATGGCAAGGTAGGAGCCAGGGGCTGCATGATGCTTCTACACACTTTGAGGACGATGCTCAGTGACCATCAACGTGCTGCAGGTCTTGCTCTGATGATAGCTTGTGTCAGGTCGTTGGCATGTGATGTAATATTTTCTTTTTGTCTACTGTGCAGTACGCAGCAGCAATCTGATAATATCCAAGCCAACAGCACTCTGCTGAAATCAGCAGTGCAGGTCACCACCTGATAATTCCGGCCCAAGTAGCTGCTGTTGTAACCACACATATGAGTTTGTACAGTGATCCTGCAAAGTGTGTTGGACCCTTGCTGCCGGCCGACGTAAATGATTTGCCACAGTCAGCAGTGCTGATCTGCCGCTGCAGGTTGTTGAACACGCATGATGTTGTTATGGCACTTCTTCCACTGGTGGACCAGCCACCTTGGGTCAGGACACGGCAGGGAGGCAAGGTGAGAGGGCAAGGCACTTAAAGCATTAGTTATCTATCATCACTGTTAATGACTTTCACGTCATTTGGCACAAGTTTGTCTGCCTGCAGGATGTTCAGTTAATGCCATTGGGAAAAGAGAGGGCCTCTTTTTGCTGCTGGCCAGTCGTCAAAACAGCGAAAACTGTTTGGTGGTGTAGAGAGCAAGTTTATAGGGCACAGTCAGCAGGCATCAATGGCATGCACCACTTAATATGTATGATCCTGCCGCAAAAACAGGCTGTATGCATTCAGACAACAGCGGCAGAAGGGCTTGACAGGTTTTGCCTGAACCAGCATTACATTACTCCACATAGCCTTGTGTGTTTACGGCGTCTGCACAGGTTGAGAAGTTCATAGATGGTCGCTGGCAGGTTGTTGCTGCTGCTGACAGGATGAAAATAACACAGCTGGATGGACAGGTAAGCAGAATTGACAAACTTTCACAAGCTGGGAGCGGTCTGCATCTGAGCCCAATCTATGCTGATAATTACATTTGATTGCTAGATTGGTCTACTGCAACCATTGATCATCATGCGGTGCTGGTGCTGTAGCAGTGTCATTCCCAGCAAGCAATCGTTGCACCTACTGTTGGTGTGTATGTTTTGCAAGGTCCAGTCTTGCATTTCTTCCTACTGGAGACTTGGTCAGCACCTCCAGTGACTGCTTGTCACCGCGGTTATAAGTTATGAAGGATTGGATGGCTGCTGCTGCTGCTGCTGGTCTGTCTCACGTAGGTGTGGTTGTGCCTTGTGAATCTGCTGGTGGAGCCAGCTTGCAGGGCAAAATATGACCCAGATGAGTACAGGTCAGTGCGCTCTGGCAGACACTGTGGCATCATGCTGTGGGCCCCCAGTAATACACTGCAATAATTGGCTCACATACACACCGTGTGCTACTAGTATTATATTGTTAATGGTTGGCAACCTGCAGCAGTCTCAGCTCTCTGTGCATTGCTGCACCAGTCGTGTGAGCCTGGCCAGGTTTTGGCAATTGAAATAGGAACTAGAAGGTGGGTGTGTATCTATTCTGTGGTGTGACAAACTACCAGCTGGCAGCCTCGTGCTTTGCCTGTAGCAGATAGCCCAGGTCATATACCCTGTAGACACTTTTTAATGGTCATTGGGGCAGGTACAATGTAGGTTGCTACTGTAATTGTAACAGCATGACTGCGGGTATTACAACAATGAAATCTGCCTGCTGCTGTTGTTGTTCGTAATGCTGCTGCTGCTGCTGCTGCAGGAAGGGCTGTCTGCTGCGTCTCCAGCGTCACCTGCATGAGCTGCTGTTGGATCAGCTGCCAGTGCTGAGGCAGCTGGCAAGAGTGCTGGATGAGCTGGCCTTGGGGGTCAACTCAGCAGCAGCAGCAGCAGGACATGCCGGAAGCACCAGACTGATACTGGAACAGGTGGGGAACTTTCAAAGCTTCCTGAGGAACATTCAGAGCCCAATCAGGCCTGCCCCAATGAGCGTTTTTGCCGGCTCACTGATTTACAACCGGGAAGGGTGCAAGTGCCTGAATTGCACCGAATTGTGTAGTATAGTATAGGCATATCAATGGGTTACTGCAGAGCCTACAAACGTAAAAGGTTTAGGCATGTCGGGCTCGACAGCAGCAGTCAGTTGGGGGTTGGTGAGGTGTGTCAGCTGTCAGGTGCTGTTGGGCCACCAGATGTCAGCATCACACTTTGTGAGGCAGCCAGGCAGGATGATGGGTCATTGAACTGTGTTGCCTGCATCTTTCAACAGCAATAGCAGCAGGGTGATTGCAGGAGCAGGTGAAGGGATTCCCGTGCAGGCGCAGACAGGCAGGCAGGCAGGACATGTCAAACTTCATGATGAAGATGGAGATCTCGCTGCTGCTGTATGTGTGATTATGATCAGGCACATTGATAGACAGACATCAATCAGCCGATCTGAAGATCAGATGCTCGCTGATCATGATGTGGCAAGTAATATTAATCATATGTCGTGCTGCCCACAGGTGCCACAGCTGCGGGAGAGCTTGCTGCACAACAAAGACTGGCGGGCAATCGCACGTCAGCAGCAGCAGCAGCAATTCGGCCCAGTAGCACGCCAGCTTGCTCAGGAGCGCCTGCAATCCATGATGCAGTCCTTTGAGATGATGTGTCAGATGGAGCAGCAGCAGCAGCCGGCAGCAGCAGCAGCAGGTGGTGGTGGTGGTGCTGGGAGTGGCAAAGGGCTGTTGGAAGGTGGAGGAGCAGATGAAGCAGCAGTGCTGGCTGCTAGAGTCAAGGTTGTGTGCTCCAGACAGGTGCGGATCATCAACTCTAGGCCCTAAAGCTCATGGATGGTCTGAGTACATCCTGTTATGCAGTCTCTGGCGCTTGCTTGATGCGGCTTGGCAGATTATTGCTGTTGACTGCCACTGACCACTCTTGGCGTGCGCAGCCCAGCTGTTGGCCTGAGCTGCACATCACATCGCAACCTCTGATGTGCATTGCTGCTGCCCCAACGGCATCTGAGAACACAGCAGCATCTTTACACACACCTAGAAATGCGGCTGACTGATAGTTCTTTGGGTTAAGTTGTTTAGATTTTACATCATCATGGAAGCAAACTCATACATGCTTAAGAAGATGTGGAAAATGTTGCTGCAGGTTCACTCCAGTGGCTTATGGGAACACTGGTGTGAGTTTACAGCCACCCTGGACCCCAGCAGACCAGCAGATGTTATAACGGTCACAAGTGAACAGCAGGCGGCAGCAGCAGCAGCAGCAGCAAAAACCAGCAGCAAGAAGGCAACAAACACTACAGGCAGTATCAAGAAGAGCAACAGCAGCAGTCAGGCAGGTGATGGCGGCAGCAGCGGTGTTCTGGGCCGGAGGTATCGGCTGACTGCTTTGGAGATGGAAAGTACAGTGGCACTGCCCACAAAAGGCAAGGTGGGCTCGCCGACACAGCACTGACAAAGAATCATTTTTGTATACCAAAGGCGACAGACACATTTGCACGCAGCAGTGCTTCTGTACACATAGCTGGCAAATGCTGCTTCTCAAGACATGACCCACAACAGAGTGTTAGGGTCAACTTCACCAGCCTGGTCTTGATGGTGACAAATGTGACCGTCACTTGGCAAGTTGCTGCAGCAGTATTGCAGATGAGGACATCTACATGCTGTGCACACAGGGAAGCATTCATCTGATCTACTGCTGCAAATCCTCTTGAGTCAACTGCTGTTGTCATGCAGATCGCCGTGCACTTCATGGGCAGTGTGGCTGAGGCGCTGCTGCAGCTGCCAGAGGTGCCCCTGCTAAGTGCTGCTGCTGCTGACACTGCTGCTGCTCCAGCCGGGTTGTGGCTCACTGCTGGGCTGCTGGCAGCTGACGGGTTTGCTCTGCAGCTCAGACTGAAAAAGTCAGAAAAGGTGTGTGGGAGAACACATTGTATGTTCTTGTGTTGGAGCTATTTCATTATGTACTGTCCATACAACCTGGCTCCAGAGGGGCCCCGAAGGAGGCAACAGAGTCGCTTATGGGGCCAACTCTCAGAAATGCAATCTCATTTGGATCTATATCAGTGTCCTGGTGTTTCAGTGGATGATACTTATGTCACTTTGTTATATACAATGCATGGGATTTATAGGTATCTCTATGTCCTGTTTTTCCATTTGCAAGTTGCATGTGAAGCGTATCATCTATGAATTTGGACCTCGCCTTCTGTGAAGTATTTACATGCTTGCTTAGTCAGCAGTCACATGCCATGATGTGATGCGGCTCGATGTTGGCAACAGGACCCATCTAGTTGTACTGCTGCTTTGTTGTTGCTGCTTCTGTCCTGCAGCCCACTCAACGTGACAGGATTGAGGGCAGCTGGTATGCATATCACCCCACTGGAGGTGCCATCACAGTGCTGCAGCCACCACCACCAGCAGCAGCAGCAGGGCCAGCAGCATAACCAGCAGTGGGAGGTTCAGCAGGTGCAGCAGCGAAAAGCAAAGCTGCATCACAGCTGTGAAGGTGATAAAACGCAGCAGCAGACAAGACACTGCACGTGAAAAGCCCTGGCTTGGTACTACAAACTGGGCCAGCGACCCACAGAAGTTCTGTCTGGTTTAGCAAGACCATTGTACAGCTGCATTTTGGATTGTCAGAGGCCACTGTCGCATACAACAGGGGACATTTGCATGTTTGAAAATGAATATACTCTGATAATGTATACAGCGATACTCAGTTCCTGTGAGGCTGTGTCGCTCTAGCTGTGGCATCAGAACTCAAAAGTTGTTTGTGTAACCGTACCGTGCATTGTCTGCCCGGCTGTCTCCGACACTTTGTTCACACTTCAAGTTTTGGACCGAAGCCTGTACCATCAATCAATGTACGAAGCGCTTGATGCAATGGTATGCGCTGGCACTGGCAGTGCACATCCGAACGAGAAAGCCATGCCATGCCGGGCACTTTACCGCTCGCCCGCCTGGCTGTCACTGACGTGACAGCAGTAGAAGTGAGGAGCTGGGCAGTACATCAGCGGGCGCTGAGTCAAGCTAGCCGAGGCTGACCCAAGGCACTCTTGCCGCCCATTGTCAAGAGCAGGAGCTGGACAGTTAACAAAGGCGACTCGTATGATACCTAGCCTTAGGTTGATAGATGGTGACTTTGCCACACAGGTTATGAAGCGCTTCTGGCACACGATCATACTTCAAAAATCCGACATGTCAACAGGACTATCAACTCCTGAAGATGGTGGTAGTGTTTATGCTGACTCAACCAACTGATAGGTGCCTGAATCCTCCAGATATCTGTACCACAGACCACTTGAGGCATCTCCAAACAGCCCACTGGCGGGCTCAAAGTAATACCCTAAGTTGGAAGAGTAGTAAAACCCTGAAGCCTCATCCAAGACAAAACCCTCCATGATGTTATCACTGCTGGCAGCAGCAGCAGGAGCAGGGGTTGCCTGCTCTGTCTCATTGTGTGCAACTGCTGCTGCTGCTGCTGCTGCTGGGGTGGCAGCAGGGGCTTGTGGATGCTCACTGGCAGCAGCAGCAGTACCAGCTGCTGTTGGTTGTGGCCGTGCTGCTGCCGCCGGTGCTGCTGCTGTTGCTGGGCCATCATCATCTGCTGCAAACATATCAACATCACTCCCACCCCCAGCAGTAGCAGCAGCAGCAGCAGCAGCAGCAGGAGCATCTGCATTGGACTGGTGCCTGTCATTGCTGTTGCTATCAGCAGCATTTGATCCAGCAGCAGCAGCAGCAGCAGCACTAGCCCCAGGTACTGTTACATAATCCCCAATAACACCTGTTACATCCTCACCCAACATAACAGCTAGGTCTGCCACATCCAACTGTCCTAGCAAGGCTTCTCTGCTGGCATTGTAAATATTAGTGTCACCATGGTGCAGCAGCAGGTCAGCATAGTCTGTCAGCTGGTTAAAAAGGCGCCGGTTTTCAACAGGGATGCGAGGGAGAGTGGCTTTGGGGGAGGTTGGTCGCTGCTTACTGCTGCTACTGATGCCGCCTGCTGCTGCTGCTGCTGCTGGGCTGCTGCTGCCAGCTGAGGGAGTCTGCAGGGTACTGCTGCCAGCTGTTAGCCCTGCTGCTGCTGCTGCCTGTGGTTGTTCTGACGTAGACAACTGCTGCTGCTGCTGATGATCTGCTGAAGCAGGGACAGCACCAACAGACTGCTGCTGCTGCTGCTGCTGCTGCTGTTTTTCCTGCCGTTGCCGCTTCCTTTGCCGCTGCCGTTCACCCGCTGCTGCTGCTGCCGCTGCTTGTTCATCTTGTCGGTTGTCCCCAGCTGCAGCATTACAGAACAGCACATGCAGTAGCAGAAATCAACAACATAACTGCAGAGTGTTGTTGCAGGTCCATAAATGATGCTGGACAGTTGCCTGATGCTTTACCTGCAACAACACGGTGAATGCCCTTGCTGTAATTTTGACAATCACTGCCACAGCAAGCCCATTTGATCATCATTACGCCGGTACAGAACTGTGCAGATTGTGCATTGGAAACAGCTGGGGCAGCAGTAGCAACCGCCGCTGCCGCCGCCAAAGCAGCAGCAGCAGCAGCAGGATTGTGGCCCCACCTAGTCGCCTCAGTGCCTGCAGCACATTCTCCCCCGATTGGAGCATATCTACAATCCGCTTTTTGTAGATTGCCACATCATCATCATCCAGAGCTGGCAGGTCTGCTTGGTCAGCAGCATCGCCAGCTGCTGCTGCTGCTGCCAGCCTGCTTGCCAGGCCTGCTTCAAGATCCACAGGACCATCCTGCAGGTTTGTAGCAAGACTACTTCAGTTATCAGACAGTAAACAGATAGTATTGATGTGAAGGAGATTTGGAAATATTTGCAGTTGCTGCTGCATGATGGACACGATAGCACAACACATTATTACTCACAGCACCAAGGAAGTGAGAAGACAGCACCTGACAGGATTGAATCTTCTCACTTTCTGTGCTGGGAGGTATAAGTTCGTGATATTGGGGTTGAACCTGGCAGCAAAGAAGAAACATAAAACCCTTGATCTGATTAATCTCACACAGGCATGTATTTCTGCCTAGCCTTTCCATGTCCCTCGCACCAGATTACACTCTTGATGCCCTTCGCATGAGTCTAGACTCAAAGCTGCCGGCAGTCCTGCCCGCTTGGCTCACCCCTAAACTGTCCAGCCATGCATCAGACTCCTCCAGTATCCTCCGCTCAACGTAGTTTCCGTCCTCGTCAAAGAACCCTTCCGCGCGCTCCCGTCGCAGATGAAACGGCTCGATCGGGATTCCGTCCGTCGTGAAGAGTTCGTCGGGCTCGTCGTACTCCTCTTCGGCGTCATGGAGTTCCGACAGGTAGTTTGACAGCGGATCGTCTATGGCTTCCGCTATCCATTGGTTGCTTCGCCTAGGAATGGCAGCAGCAGCAGCAGCAGCAGCAGCAGCAATGAACAAGTTGATACACGGCCTTTGGTGTGCATTGGCCTTCAGAGACCAGAGCTTATGATGAACATGAGGCTAACCGGGTCACAGACACAGCAGCATGATTGGGCACTGGTATAATCAGCTTGAACCATTTTCCGAAAAAAAAACATGCATGTTGATGTTTGATTTGTGAATACACAGCTCTGATGGGCTTGCAGCTGCTGAATAGAGCACAGTAGCAGCAGCAGAAGCAACATCACAACCATGACATGTTATGGCAGATTGCCTACGACATCAATTGCTGTCCAGCCAGTGCTGCAACACATCAGGAAAATGCCATTTGTAGTACCCCAGGCCCATACAACACCGCGATATAACCGCTAACCGCTAAACAGCCATAAGACACTTTGATCAATCAGAAGGCTGTGAATAGTTGTTGGTGAATAGACAGATATATGAGGAGCTCTCAAGCATGCATCAGCAATACATGCTGCTCACCTCTTACGAACTCTGGCTTCTGCTGCTGCCTGTGCATTTACATGACACTCCGCATCATCAACACCAGCAGCAGCACCAGCAGTCCTGTTAGCACTGCTCCCAGCTTGTGCTGCTGCTGCTGCTGCTGCTGCTGCTGTCGATGGTGACCCCTGGAGGATGGTAGACATGCCAAAGGACACCTTCCTGGGCTTCTTGCTGCTCCCGTCACTGGCAGCAAGCCGGTCTGCTAGACCCTCACTCACAACAGCAGCGGCTTTGGCATCCTGTAATGGCACACTTTCATATGCTGCTACTGCTGGTGGTGCTGCTGCTGGTTCATGGACTGGTGCTTCAGCAGCTGATGCTGTGGCTGCTGGCTCTTCTGGTGCTTGGCTGATGTTCTCTGGTGCTTGGCTGATGTTGGAGTCATCTGTATACACTAAAGCA
This sequence comes from Coelastrella sp. MACC-549, assembly GCA_018290735.1. Lineage (NCBI taxonomy): Eukaryota > Viridiplantae > Chlorophyta > Chlorophyceae > Sphaeropleales > Scenedesmaceae > Coelastrella > Coelastrella sp. MACC-549. The sequence continues at coordinate 26,958 of JABEVS010000039.1, forward strand.
GCATGAGTACGTGTTGAACACAAGCTGTGCAATACATTGCGTGAGAAATGGGTTGTCGCATCAACTGGGCTGAGGGGCTGAGATGATTTGAAGTCGTATTCAGGTCCAGCTGGCTAGGGAACTAGAATTGTGTTCGTATACCAGCTGGTCCCCGACATGTGGTGGCCTCTGGCACTGCCCACTAATAGTTTGAAGCATACACTGACACCGTCATTAAGTCTTAGATAGCTGATATGCCTGCGCTGTACAGACAGGGCTGTGCATGCAGCAGAAGCTGCACACAGGCATTATTAGTGCTGAGGCTGTTGTGCTCACCTTCAACTGTCATGATCGCGATTTTGGCAAGCTCTCTAGCTTATTTTGCTATCTAAGACAGGGCTAGTAACTGGCTTGCACATGCCTATGTACAGAAAAGTACAGAGGGCAGCAACTTCCATACGATCATCAGCCTGGATGCAGACAGCGATATACCATGAACTGCATAACATACAAAACCCAAAGTGATCCACATTCGGAACGATCAAAGGTTGTGGTGCGCGCTGTGCGCATGCGCAACTCAATCGACGGGTCCCGGCATGCCGTTCCGACCCAAGGGCGTTTCATGCACACACCAAAGCGTCCGTAGCATGTAATGTGGTTTGATACAGTCTGTGAGCTATCAAGCCAGCCATCCCTGCCGTCGTCCTTATAGATTTTTGGCTGCTCTCCTTATCTATTGCTGTTATCATCTTACAGTGAACAATATTGAAGCAGAATGTCGCTCCTTCTTGGGGCCAATCGCATGCAGCAATGCGCGAAGCAACAAACAGCAGATGCCACAAGTAGCAGAGCAGCCGTACCAGTATGCAGAGTGCACAGACCACAGACACCGCAGCCAAATTTATCAGCAGGACTTACACTGCAGCAGAAAAGCAGCCACGCAAGGTTAGTAAGGGAGCTGCAGCTTGCTGCCTGGGCAAGATCATGTGTGCTTGATACCTGACAGCAACTGTGTGCCTCCGTAGACGCATGCAGCCGCTGCAAGCTCGCAGAAGGTCGCCTGTTGTTGCACCAGATATTGCAGTAGGCTCAGGCGAGGAACAGGTAACGCCGTACGCTCCAAAAAGGCGATCAGCTGCTGCATTAGACCATCATCAGCAGTAATTTGTACCTCATCCTGTCCAACTGCAGCAGCCTCGTGAACTTGCACTGATGATGTGTGCGCAGTTGCGCAGCTAGTTCTTGCGCAGCGATCAATTGTCGAAAGCATCCATGTCATGTAAGGAAAGTCCATTGATGGGTATCCGTTCATACATCGCTAACCCTCCAGTGCAATCATGCAAAAAGGAGTATGACCATGGATCACAGCTGCTTGAATGCAATTAAAGCTATAATCTTTGCAACCAGAAAGACACATTCTACTCCATAAAGCCTAGCAACAGCGTGCTGATCGACATACTGCCACTTGTTGTCCTGCAGCAATTCTTTGACCTGTTCAACTACCTCCTAAGACAGCGGATCGTCTTCTTATCTGGCTATGTCAATGATAAGGTGCGCTGGTACCAACAGCAACATATCAGCATCCACATACCAGCAATTACCTGGGAGCAGGGATTCCACAACAACTAATTTGCATCGATACTTCTTTCACTAGCTGAAGCAACATTAGCAGCAGTGTGTCGGTGCAGTCATGCCGTAAGAGCTGGTTCAAGCTGAGTACAGCGTTGTGAACTGCAGTTTGCTGTACTGTGGGGGCAATCTACAGCTAATTCAGCATACAGCATCACTCGTGCCAGTGTTTTGGGGGCATTGGTTCTGCAGCAGCACCAGCACCAGCACCAGCAGCAGTTGTATGGCAGTGTTGTATCAGAGTTAGGAAGATCGCAGATGTTGTTCTCATGCAGTTTGGGATTGTCGTAATGAAGAGTCCTTTATCATGACGCCCATCATTCCAACACAGCAAGCAGTCTAGTTTGTACTGACCCGTCTGTTCCACTGACCTTTCCTGCAGCTGGCCACCCAGATAGTTGGCAGTTTGTTGGCTCTTGAGGCCATGGATGAGGATTCTGAGATTCGCATGTACATCAACAGCCCAGGAGGAACCCCCTACTCCGTGGTAGGGGTGGTGGATGCCATGCAAGCTGTCAAATGCCCAATACAGACTGTGGCTCTGGGCGCCTGCTACAGCTACAGCAGCTTGATCCTGGTGAGGGAAAAGCACGATAGTATATTGTCTTCAACAGCAGCAGCAGGAAACACATGAAAACTAAATATACGTGTGCAGTCCAGCTCAGTCTCAGGCTTGGACTTCAGGGGTGAACTGGGAGATGAGGGTTCTCAGTGATGACTGGGTTCGAGGGTTTTGCATGACAACCTCGCCTGCTGAACCCTAGACAAGCGCGTTTGGGCTGCACCCTCAAGATGGTACCAGAACTGCTCCTGTATGGCTAAGCGACAGCCAAGATCCTCCTGCCGCTGCTGGTGCTTTTGGTGCTGCTGCTGTAGGCTGCTGGTGCCAAGGGTCGTCGCTTCAGCATGAAGAACACTCGAATCATGATGACTCAGCCAATGGGTGAGCCCAGCAGACAGAATAACAATCAAAATGACACTCAGCATCACAGACATAACCGAGATTGTGAATTTATTGATTCGTCTAACGTATGACGGTGATGCAAAGGGTGATGCCTGTGGGGGGCCTAGTGTGGGTTCCTGAACACTTGGGCAAGCCAGTGGCGCCGTGATTATAAGTCAAGTCACTGAGCATGTAAAGAGGTAGAGCCATGCAGCATTTGATGAGCTGCCAACTAAACTGACATGCGAGGGGGCCGCCATCCAGGGATGACGATGTGTATGTGTGTAAGAGCGGCGGTGTTCTTAGGATTGCTTCCAGTCAAAGCTCCCTTGACTGCTGCCATCGCTGCTGCTGCTGCTGCTGCTGCTGCAGGAGGCAGCCAAGGAGACATCTACGCCATTGATGCCACGGTCAGGGAGCTCAATGCCATCTACCAGGTACGGCCCGTCACGGCATACAACTCATCCACTGCTGTTGCTAGTAGTTTCTGCATACTTGTTCTGTTCCTGTGCATACCCATAACGTCGTCACCCTGTGTGCTGCTGCTACTGCTGTTGCTGCTGCAGTTGTTTGCCAAGTATTACATGAAGTTCACTGACATGAGTCCCGATGAGATTGAGCAGAACACCTGCCGGGACACCTTCATGACACCAGAGCAAGCAGTGGATGCCGGCCTGATTGATGATGTGTTTGCATCAGAGGATGATTGGGTGACGCCTCCTGCTGTCTACAGGCAGCTAGAGGAGGCCGGGTTGATTGATAGGCTATCTGGGGGTATCCTTGCACCCAGCACGAGGGTCTAGGTAGGGCAGGTGCTAGGGCTTAGGCAAAGGAATGGGGATTGCAGTGGTTTAGGCAGTGCCCACCCTATGTCCACATGTGTGTTTAAGTTTTGTATAATGGTCAAGGGTTTTGAGGCGTAGGTGATTTACCTGTACGCCTCAAACCTAACCATGTTTGCCTAACCATGTTTGCAGCGGCCAAAGATCCAGTCGCGACGTTCATTTCGAACCTATGGTTGCTGGTTGCAGTCTCTAGGAGTCCGACTCCTTCGGCGAAAAGGCATTGCGGTGGACTTCTTCAGCAGTGGCAGCAGCAGGAGTACTGCATAATTCTGGTTGTTGATCCCTTTTGGTTGTGCCCCCGTGAGCCATCACTTGGCTCCTTACGCGCGGAAATTCTTCAGGAAACTTGATTCAGATTGAACCTTTATCAGTGATAGAAGATACTATAATCAGCACAGCCTGCGCCAGGCTAACTTGAATAGGGCTCCATGATTTTGCTGCACACAAATCAGCAGGCTGCAGCTGTCAGCGAAGCAGATTACTCTTCTTTGTGCGCATGGCTCAAGCCAGTTACAGAACATGCATTGAATGCATGCAAATAAGGCGTGACATGAGTGTGTATGAACGTAGAAGAAACTGAGCCATGCAGCAAGTTGACATGCTATGGCAAATGCGTGTGGTGTGATAGGACAGGACGCGTGTAGATAATCCGGTAAACATCAGGCCCTGCATGGTTTCGTTTGTCTGCATACAACCACCAGGCAAAGGAGCGCGATGTGCTGTTGCTTGGACGCAGAATTCGGTTGCTTTGTATCCATCCGAGCAATCTGCAATCGGTGTTACATTTTAAAGTTGCTTGGGTGATTGCTGCAAGTAAAAGTTGCAATTTGGCGAAGGATATCTGCAGACACTCACGCCATTCAAATTGGTTCAAAGCTCCGAGATCTTCGTCCCTGGCAGCATTTGCAATAGGCGCAAGTTTAGTATGCGCCTGATGATTTGGTGTGGTTGCAGCGCTGTGTGTATGGCTAAACGACCGCTGTCGTCGATCGTCCGTGATAGAATATTGGAGCAGGGTACCCTGGCGCCTGCTTAGCACTTTAAACCGTAAGTGAATTTGTGAATAGGTGCTTCGCAGCAGCTTCTGCATCGTCACGATGAGCGGCAGCGAGATCAAGAAACCAGTGCCCCATGCATCTAGGCCAGAGGCAGCACATGGAGACACGATACAGCAGCCTTCTACAGCTGCGGAGGTGCACACAGCAGCTTGGAAGGTGCTAGTTTCGCCACGGACACCGGGCACATGCACTGATCGCAGCACGGACACACCACAACAGATAGAGCAGATAAGCAGGTACGTATCGTAGGTACCAACGAATTAACGGACTACCGCAGCTGTTGCGCATGTCGTCATCGCTGTTGTGTCCGGCCTCTAGACAGCGCAATGCAGATCAAGGGGATGGCAGAGGCTTAGTTCTGCCAGAAACTCAAAGTGCCTCACTATCTTTGTGCAGCCCTTAACCACTGCAGTATCAGCCCAGGAGCAGGAACTGTACAGTGCTGCAGGAATACCAGTGATGTGCATCTCATATCAAGCCACCCGTGCTGCTCATCAGGATCTTGGTGCCCTGAAAATAGGTGGTGTTCTTGAAACCACCAGCAGCAAACATACATGCGGCTGTATCACTTACTAAACAACTCTCCCTTGACGAAGATGAGAATTGCGCCAATGCTTGATCCCTATCTGCTGATTGCCCAGCTGCTGCTGCTGCTGCTGCTGTACATTATCTCAGGTGCCGTGACGACACCATATGCATCCCTGCAGAGGCTGCTGCTGGTGCTGTGGCTTTGAACGTCAATGCAGAGCAGCAGCAGCAGCAGCAGCTAAATACAGTTGACGGTGATCACAGGGCCACTGAAACACCCTGCCCCTCTACTCCGGGATCACAGCGCTCCGCTGCCAGCACCGCTGCTGCTGCTGCCAGTAGTAGTGGCACAGCAGCAGCGGCGGCAGCACGTGCCAGATCAGCAGCAGCACGGAATGCAAGACGAATCAACAGAACAGCAGCAGCAGCAAGTGACTCGTTGTACCTGAGGCACCCTCCTGGGTGGAAACCTGAGTGTGGCCGGGCCTCAGCAGCAGCTGCAGCACGTGCCAAGGCAGCAGCAGCAGCTTATCAGCAGTACCTCAAAGAGCAGGGAACAGAAGCCTTTGTCAAGGTAGCCGCAGTCTGATTGGTGACTGACTGTTACTCTTACTTGTTATGTTGTTTGTTACTTGCTGTGTCACTTTCAAGAGGTGCTGCCAGCACCTACTGCTTCAACTGTGCAAGTGGTGCTGAGCTCCTTCTCATGCCGTGCTGGTGACAATGGCAGATATCAATCAGAGAAAGGACTAAGAGGCAAAAATACACACTGTCAACTCTGATTCTTGCAAGCAGTGACTGGATCAGCAGCAGCAGCAGCAGCGGCGGCTCAACATTTGGCCTAACTAGAGCGCCAGTACCTTTCTTTGCATGAAAAGCAAAAAGATCATGTTCTCATCAGGTCTTTGCATCTGTACTCATAGGGGTTTAGGGCAATTGCGCTGGTAGGCTCATAAACAAAGGGCACTCACTGCTGCTGCTGCTGCTGCTGCTGCTGCTCCAGGGCATGTCCCCGAGTCAGGTGTCTGGTGGCTTTTGGATGGGTGTGAGGCAGGACATGAGGGCTGCCTGTGGTGATGATCACAAAGAAATCACTCTGCATTGTCATGAGAGAACATGGGCAGAAAACCAGGGAGAACACGAGATGAGGTATGAGCTGCTGCTGCTGCTGCTGGTTGATAATATAATCCCTTATCAACGCAATGGTGCTGTGTTTTCCTTATTATTGTTGTGTACATGTTGTCTGTTTTTGTCTATTTTTGACTGTTTTTCAATCATCTGAAGAGAGTAGGACCGCAGACACTGTATAGGGATTGCAGCAGCAAGGAGTCCAGAGTTGTTCAGCAAACAACAGCAACGATCAGGCTGCTGCTGCTGCTGCTGCTGCTGCTGCTTCCAATCCAGAAGCTGCATTATGGAGCCCAGCAGCATTGATGAATGGGTTGCTGACGTAGCTGTCACATATCAACAGTGACACTACCTACACTTACACGCACACTACCACTGCTGCTGCTGCCACTGTTGCTGCTGCTGCTGCTCCTGAACCAGGTACTGCATTGCTGGCAGCAGTACTCAGTGGCGCACAACATACCTGTCAAAGTACGGGCCTGATCAGACTGAAAGGAACTCTGGACCTGGCCTATCTGGCGGGTGGAGGGGATTTGCAATTGACCAGGTAACAAGATAACATGTTACATGAACTCATATAACATGGCAAACATCTCATCCATTGATTGTGACGTGGCCTTCTGCGGATGCACACAATGCAAGGGTTAAGCACGTCAACGGAGGTTGGATAAGCAGCAAATCAACCTGAAGTATTTTTCAGATATTTTCCAGCCAACAGACTCAATCTGTACTGCCTGTAAAAGCCACCCTGCCCAGCATGCATGACATGCTCAACACCGCCACCAACAGCACCCTGACCACCATGCATGACTTACTGACCGTTGCCGCTGATCCATCAACTGCAATCATGTGATCATACCTGCTAGAGCCAAAAGCAACAGGGTTTGAGTTGCCAATACCAACATCCTGACTCATACTGCCACCAGAACCAGCACCTCTGTTATTCCAACAACCCAAACGTTATACTGGGTGACAGAGGTGCGGGTTCTGGTGGCAGTATGAGTCAGGATGTTGATATTGGCAACTCAAAACCCTGCTGTTTGATCAGCACGGTTAGGACATGTCCAGGTTCACAGTTATATATTATATTTATTATTATATATATACTATTATATTATTATTATATTTTGCACAATGCTTTGAGTAAGCATCAGTCAAAGCAACTTGTCATGAGTTCAGGTCTCTGAAACTGCTGCCTCCTCTGCTGCTGCTGCTGCCTCTGCTGCTGCTGCTGCTGCTGTGGTGGCAGGGCCTGTTTCCCAATGACTGGGTGGTGTTTGAGCTGCTGGACAGCAACAACATGAGGGTCCACATCTTCAGGTGGTCTGACTGCTGAATAATGAACTGCTGATCAGTCAACTCATTAGCCTGACTCTAGTCAGCTGTTGTCAGATAAATCATGTCACAAGGAACATAATTGTGACAGCTTCGTTTTCCGGGTACAATCAACTTTTGCTTTTTATTTACCTTATAGTTCACTGAAAAAATCTTGCAGCAGGTTGTATGTATTGCTGCTTGTTGGGCCGCTGGCCATTGGCTGTTGCTGCTTATTGCTGCTGCTGCCGCCCAGTCCAGCAGTCTTATATTGACAAGGAGCACTGTGTCCAGCTGGCTTGATACGCCGTCAGAGTTCACCTGGTATCAGAATGTGCAAGTAAAGACAAATGGAAATAATCACATAAATGAATAAATAGACAATTAGTTGATCAAGTTGTCCAATTGCGTCTGCTTATTTGACACAATGTTTCATTGAATGTGTCTTGCATATAATAGGGCTTTCAAGTATGAAACAGAGAAGTGGAGACCTGCTGCTGCTGCTGCTGCTGCCACCAACCCTCAGCAGCAGCAGCAGCAGCGTATGTCAACTCCCAGGACACCAGCTAATAGCAATTCAAGTACCCCAGCATCACCCACCACACACACTGCTACACCATCACTGGCAGCAGATTCAGCAGCCCGTCACCGACCAGGCCTGGGAAGCAGGAGGAAGTCACTCTTCAGGACAGCAGCAGCAGCAACATCCACGCCAGCAGCAGCAACAGGCATGCTTCAAGGCCTTCCCTCATCAGCGCCACGGCCACGCCGCACAAGGCGCAGAGTCTTGATCCCAGGATTTGATGATGATCAAGATCATGATTGTGATGATCATCGTCATGATCATGATTGTGATGATGATCATGATTGTGATGATGATCATGTTGGAGATTCCCCTGGAGCCACTGTGTGTGCACTACACCTTGAAAATGCTAGCCTGACACCAGCTGCACCTTCTGCAGCAGCAGCAGCACAATCAACAGCAGCAGCAGCAGAGGATGTGTTTGCCACACCTGCACCCAAACGGCTATGCCAGAGGTCTGTTGGATTTGGTCGGAATGCTGGTAACCGATCAACTGCTTGCATGCCTTCTCTTGAAGTACACTCTACACCAGCTGCAACACTGGCAGCAGCAACAGCAGCACGATCAGCGCAATTATCAGCAGCGGCAGGGCGGCTGGGTGACAAGCAGTGCAGTGCTGGTGCCCTTGCAGCAGTAAAAGTTGAGAAGGTGGCTGCTTTGGCAGATCCAGCTGCAGCAGCAGCAGCAGCCGGCGGGACTGAGGGTGACCGGAGTAGATTGCTGATAGTTTGTGACAAACCTCGACCACTAGCAGCAGCAGCAGCAGCAGGCGTTCTAGACCCGATATTGCTGCTGTCAGACTCTGACAGTGAAGCCCAGGAGCAGCAGCCAGCAGCAGCAGTGGCAGCAGCAGCAGCAATCAGAGCAACTTCAGAACCCATCTGGATTGAATCTGACTTAGAGGATCAAAGCATGCCCTTGCCCTTTGTACCCCAGGCAGCAGCAGCAGCAGGCGTGGCAAGTGGCAGTCGCTGTCGACCTTCTGCTGCTGCTGCTGCTGCTGCTGCTGGTGATGGTGTTTCACCAGGCACAGAGGAGCGTGAGTCAGCTGTCCGTGTGTCAGCTGTGTTTGACCAGCTGATCCAACTGCTGGAACAACTCAAGGTGAGAAAGCAGACGAGGGCAGGTCACCCTGTTGTTGTATTGTTTTGTCAATCACAAAGGAAGTATGGCGGCTCTGGTTGCTATGTCTTTCGCATGCATAGTGCTGCGCAATGCTCCACTTTGATTCAGGCAACACACCGCTGTAATACTGATAGAGTTCTTTTTTAAACAATATTCTTACGTTGCTCCTCCCTGCAGGCCCCTGATGCTGACCTGGCACGCCTGAGAGCCATCATGGAGATCCTTGAGGACCTGCCAGCAAATGACAAACGCCTGGAGATGTTACAAACGCGTTATAACTTCGTTACAAGCTGGCTGCGGCGTGGCAATTTGGGTCAAGTTCACATAGAGCTGACCTTACTTCTCAAGAAGGAATGGCGCCTGGCAGCAAACATGCCATGAAGCTTAATATGTTGTAAATGCTGTGCTGTGTCTGTATGCTACTTCAAAAGTTACACATTATTGTATGTATGTGCTACTTGTGATGTTTGTCCTATATTACAGTTGTGTATTGTCTGTTTCTCTTTAAGCGACTGTAAGAACATTAACAAAACCTCAGCAAGCATACAGATTTTTGACGACTATTGTTGTTGTCAAAGAAATCTGTTGGCGACATCATGCGCTGCATTTTGAGATCTCAAACAGGGATCCTGCAACCCTGTCTGCATTGTGCAATCAGCAGTAACCAAGTTGACTGGCATCAAAGATGGCTTGATAGGTTGGAGCCTGTTACAGCTACTGCTTTCTTTGAGAACTGCTGTGTTTGGGACAAGGCAGATGATTCAGGGCAGCTCAGCATACGGTATGACATTGTACACTACACTGCGCTATTTGGGGCCACTTCCAGGCATCCATGCCCTGCTCTGGGAGTATATACATACCTTTGCAGTGTTTTGTACTGCAGAGTGTAGTAGTTTGGTAGAGATCAAGGCTGCAACCTTGAGCTCTACCTGATTACTATACAGTGCAGTACCAATAATCTACTGATATTGCTGATTGTATGGTTGTGATGAATAATTATATGTCCTCTGGCATTGACTGTCCTCTGAACAGCTTGCTCCTTGATCTGAAATCCGCGTGGATTGCAGTGAAGTCCAACTGCATCAGTGACATGCAACATGGCACTCACCCCCAGTGAGCAGGTAAGAACAGGGCACCTGGTGGCGCTTCATCACCTTGCCTGCTGTGACACAACAGCAGCAGCTATGCCACAACAGCGCCTATTCAGGAGACAGATATTTACTTACAAATCTAATTGTTCGGGACTTTACAAATATTTACTTACACATCTAACTGTACGGGACTTTTGCGAACCAATCTGTTCTGCTACTGTGAACCGCACAGTGCCGCGCTCAAGGCTTAAAAACTGATTTCAAAGCAGCTGATCACTGTAGGGTGTAATACACATTATGACAACCATGAGCTATGTGCTAGACTTTGAGATGAGTTGTGTCATCCCATCAGCCACTTCTGCATACATCCCTTTTGCAGAACCGCATGCAGCACTGATAGTGCGGGACGTGGAGATACAGGACAGCCACATCAATGTAAAAACACTGAGATAAGAGTTGCGGGACTCACAAGATCTTTAATAAGCCAGTGTACCAACTGTCCTGTGAGGGTTTAGCGCTACCTGCTGGAATGACTGCTGCTGCTGCTGCTGCCCCCCGTCCCCCTCCTTCACTAGTGACAACAGGTAATTGCTCAACGCCCTGGCAGTGAAGCCAGCACTGCTGCCTGCTGCAGCTGCTACCATCTCATCTACAGCTGCTACTGCTGCTGCTCTGATTGCACGTTCACTGTTTCCTATCAACAAGCCCTGCTGCTGCTGCTGCTGCTGACTGTCCAGCACTGCTGCGAGCTCTTGTGAGCAGCTGATGATGCCCAGGTGTCTCAAAACAGCTGGAAGGAGAGCACCTGCAGCAGGTTGGAGCAGCAAGCCAGGTAGTGTTGATGATCAGCGATGGCATGTGCATCAAAGGCGCATTCTCAAGCTGCTGCAGAAGCACACAGCACACAAGACTCTTCCATGAGCTCAACCAGCACCATTGCTTATTTTGTTGGCTAAAACCCAACAACTGCTGCTATCGACCTCACCTGAATCCGCAGACAGCTTGTCAGCATCTGTCCACCTGAACCGCTCATCTTCACCGCCAAACCTTGCTCCCAAATCAGCCACTAGTGACTGAGCCTTGCGCAGGTACAGCACTGTTATCGGCTGCTGCTGCTGCTGCTGTTCTGCTCCAGAATCTACTGATCCTGCAGCTGCTGCTGGGGTGTAGAGGCCGCTATCTTGGAAGCCAGGGAACACATCTGCTAGCTCCTGGACGAGAGATGCTGCTGTGATGGGTTTCCTGCAGACAGATAACAAAGTAACAAGTAACAGAATGACAAGGTCTTCACACAGTTGTCATGTTACAGAGAAACAAAACTTATATGCCTGTTACAATGACACCAACATGCTTTTACTGAACTGAGTTGGCAGTTGGCAGCCCAGTCAGATGAAAAATGTCGGACTGCAGTCGCCTGGGGACACAGCCTTGAATGGCGCAAGTAATTCTCAGTCGTTTGTTGGTATATGATGATAACAGAACTTGCAGTTGTAATGCATTGACCAAGCACAACAAGCATTCAAAACACGCCATGTCAAAAAGATGACAACCTCGTGGTGTACACCAGCAGTAGGGCTCACCCTGCTGACTTGAGCCCATCCAAATGTTCAAGTACAAATGCACCAAGGCTTTTGACTCCCAGATTGCCCAGTATATTGCCAGTGTCAACAATGACAGACTGAATAGCAGCAGGCAAAGGTGCAAGAGGACCCTGCAGCAGCAGCAGAAGAAGACGAAGTAGCAGTAACATTCAATAAGACCCGCAGTGGCATTACTGGCAGTGAAGCCGCACACCAGCCTAGCAGTGCGACTGTCACAAAGAACTAAAAAAGCAATGCGGCAAGCTGCTGATATAAAGCTTTCTTCTTTAAAAGCAGAACCCAGTAGCAGCTCTGCTGTTCACAGGAACATTTCTGGCGGCAGTGCAGCAGCCAAGCAGCAGCAACACAGTTCAGTGAACTGAAGCCACAAGTGAGACATGTCATCATCCCTCAGTCAGTTGATGACTGACCGGCTTGCTGATTGTGATGCCGGGTTGCAGCTCCTCCTCGACCTTTGATTCAATGCCAAAGGCTGTGTGCACATGATAGGCTGAGAAGGTGCGCATCCAGGCTCCATCCAGCCTGTTGTTGTGCATACAGAATACAGCATACAGACAAACAGATCAACATACTCAAGTGTCCAAATGGTACACACAGAGTTGTCTTAAAGAGTTTCATTTTACATAAGGTAGCGGCCATTTGCAGCCTAATAGACAGGGGTACATACCAATAGGGACAATAGCAGGATGCACTGGGGCAACACAGAGGTGAGAATGCTGGTAATTTGTACAAGCGTGCTGGAGTCAACTTTGTGTTGCGGCTGCTGAGTTTAGGGTTTAGGTTTGCAAAAAAACATAGTGCAGCTGCAAGAACACAAAACTACAAAAGGAATACAGTGATTGATGCATTTCCAGGATTCACACAGATGAAAAGGGAACGGATGCAGTGGATGCTTGTGCTGTCTGCATTTTAATACGTCTGGAGTCAACTTTGTGTTGTGGCTGCAGCTCACCTGGCAGCTGACAAAGCCAGCCCAAAACATCCGTACTGGATGGTCTCTGCTGCTCCCCTCCTGCTGCTGCTGGCCCTGAGCAGGGCGTCATAGCCACTGCCAAAGTCCAACAGGTGTACCAGGCAAAGGAAGTTTACCTGCAAGTACCAGATGGGCAGTGCCGTTTGAGCAGTGCCAACTGTGTGTTGTGACTCCCTGGTCTCGCTGCAATTAAGCGCTAGAATGTTGAGCAATGCTGCTGATACAGTCTGGAGTCTTCTTGCTTGCAGCAGATGGGCTATGAATTGTGACGCAGGCATTTGCAGCAAAGCGGACATGCGCTGCTACAACACTTGTCTTGCTGCACCTAGCCTTGTCGAAGGCTTTATGTCGTCGTAAAACTACGTGTGACTGTGAATGGGATCAATGAAAGTGCGCAACTACACCAGGAGCAAAAGCAAACCCGCGAACCTCTGCTTCTAAGCTGTCAAACTTGATTGGAAAGATGCTGGCCCTTGAGCCCGCTGCTCGTACTGCTGCGACATCCAGCTGCTGCACATAACTCTGCACCGCATTTTTGTCAATCTCGGTGTCGGGATCGAGCTCCACGACCTCCTTACAGGTCCTGCATGAAGTACGGTTCAACTTTCACCTGCTGCTTAAGAGACGAGACACCAGTGGATTGCAAGCTTTGCCTCGTTTCTGAGCGTAGCCCAACGTACCTATGTATTGTATCAAGTACTGTTGGCTGCAGGACTCCCGGCATCCTCGCTGTGTAGAGAGGGCAAGTGGAGACTCTCCACTGGAGAGGGTGCAACTGCTGGTCGGACTGCAAAGTTGATGCACAACCTAGAAAATATCTTCTGGCCACAAGTTTTCACACCAACCAGCACAATGCATGTAAGATGGGGTTAGAGTGAGCAGGTCAGCTGCTCTGACAGGCGGTGGAACGGACGCTCTTGTTATTTTCACTGTCGACAGTTCAAAGTCGGCAAAGCCATGGTGGAGCTGCGGAGCTTGAGCAACAACGCAGACAGTATATACATTTACTTATACTGCCAGCAAGCTTCAAGTTGCCTTGACTGCCCTCAACGAGGACTGCTGCTGTGCTGCTGCAGAGTACTGTACTTGCCGTTGGCTGCGTTTACCTCGATTTTAGTGAGCTGAAGCCGCTTCAGCTTGTGTACCAGGCCTTGCTGTCAGTATGGTGCTCCCAAGTGAGCAGGCTGGACCTTCTCCCAGGACCATCCAAGAAGGCGATTTAGTAGTGATTTATGAAAGCTTCAACAGCATCAAGTTCGCCTACGTAGACAAGAAGTCCAATTATGCAAATCGTTTCGGCACTTTCCACCACAAGGTGCGTGCCATGCTCCAGATAATATCCCCCCATTGTCAACAACAGCGGTAACTCAGCTACTAAGCAGTTGCTAGGGTCAGAGCACACGAAATGCGGGAATCACAAGCCATGTCTTACAGTCGTGACCCTGGAAGATCCTAGCTCCACCTGAGCTTGTCCTGTTGGTTGCAGTAACAGCCAGCCAGCTTGCGTGCAGGATCATTGCTGGTCGCACGCAGCCCTGCAGACAGAGCATACTACACCACTTGCAATCATGGCATGAGACTTTTTGATCTCATGTTATCATTCACAGTCATTGTAACTCCAGAACTTCGTAGTCATGCTGCTGTCATTCGCTGGGCCATCTGCAGGACTGGCTGGGTATGGCTTATGGCAGCAAGGTGCACTGCAGGGCACCAGGTAAAGGCTGGGTGTATCTGCTGGCACCAACAGCAGAGCTGTGGACTCAGGTGCGTGGCTGGGTGACTCTGCAAAGATAAGCACCGTCTTTTGTACAAATAATCATTCAGAAAGGTGGTATGCAGCAGCGGTGGCAGCTAAGTGTTCTGCGCAGTGATCCCATCTTTTGAGTCCCTGCTTCCTTCTTATCGCTCCAGGTTTTGAAGCACAGGACACAGATCCTGTATGTCGCTGACATCAGCCTAGTGGTCGCAAACCTCGCGCTTACGCCAGGCAAAGTCGTCCTCGAGTCCGGCACCGGCAGCGGTAGCCTGACGCACTCACTCGCGCGCGCCATTGCTCCGGCGGGCCATGTGCACACGTTTGACTTTCATGAAGTGCGGGCGAATGAAGCTCGCAGTGAGTTTGAAAAGCACGGGCTGGGCAAGATGATCACCGTGCAACATCGGAACATTGAAGAGTCGGGGTTCCCCGAAACACTAGCAGGTTGGTCCACACGTACCTGACACAGCTACAGCTTCATCAAGTGTTGCATATTCCAGTGGCTACTGCTGGTGTGGTTGCTGCTGCTACTGCTCAGTTGATGCTGACATGTTGCTTCTTGACCTTCCTGAGCCCAGGAAATGCATTGCACCCTGATCAAATGTCCATGTCCCTGCTTTACAGCTGCACCTGCTGCTGCTGATGCTGCATCTGACAGGCCGTGCGGATGCTTTGTTTCTTGACCTTCCTGGCCCCTGGAAGGTAGTTCCCTCAGCAGCACTCTGCCTCAAGCCAGGTGGAATGTTCTGCTCTTTCAGCCCATGCATTGAACAGGTGAATATGGTTGGTTGGCAATGAAAAGTGACTGGGTTCTGGCCGCTTCTGATTGGTTGATCGATGTGATACTGATTTTGCTGCCTGTGCTGCTTCCTCTGCATCCCTACTGGCTAGCTGGTCCCTTGATGAGCCACCTGCTGGCAGAATAATGTACATCAGAAGCTTACTCATGATCAGCATTGCATAACGCCACAGCAGGTCTGCATATATCTTGTGATCAGCAGCTTAGCAGTTGCAGCATTGGAGCCAATTTCCCTTTTCAGTGCATTCTCCCTCCAAGATAGTGTGAAGATGGCCCTGCCGCGGCTGCTGTGGTGCATTGCAGGTTCAGCGCACCTGTGAGCGGTTGGATTCGTTGGGGTTCACTGACATCAGAACCCTGGAGGTTCTGCTGCGCATGTATGAGGTGTCAACTGAGAGCTTACACACGAATGCAGCAGCAGCACAGCAGCCAAACAAGCAGAACAAGAAGCGAGGTAGGGCAGTAGCAGCTGCAACGGACAAACAGGTGACATCAGTAGGGGATGGAAATGAGCAAGCTGCAGCAGCAGCACCAGTGGAACGCAGCTTTGTAAACCAGGTTTTAGCTAAGCCTGTAATGGATGCAAGGGGGCACACTGGGTACCTCACTTTTGCCAGGAGGTTTGTGGCTGCTGTGGCGCTTGATGACGGTCAAAGTCAACAGCAGCAGAGTCAGAAGGCAGTGGCAGTCAAGTCTGGGGGTGATGATGATGCAGCAGAGCAGCAGGAGCAGCAGCAAGGTGCTGATGGTGCTGCAGAGGCAGCAGACAACGACAACACAGCAGCAGCAGCAGCACCAGCATGTGATGCTGCGTAGGTTATGTGCTGAGCATAGCAAAATAGCAGTTAGCTACTTCACTGCAGCTTGCTAATGAGCATTATCTGCAGTCATCCCAAACCTTCGGGCTGCATGTTGCTTTGCCACACACCGCTGCTATGGCGATCTGTGTACAGCAGCTGGCGCAACAGGCATGCCTGGTGCATGCAGTGCATGCTACTATATAGTAAATAAATATAATTGTCCTCACCCTGTGAACACAATCATAAAGAAATCCCTATTTCATTACTCTACTAGGATGACTAGTAGTCATGAACTGCATATGTCTACGTACTAACCTATTATACTAGCTGCTATAACCTGACCCAGTATCTACTGACCAGGGCATACGTATGCCTGTATACATATGCGGGTCATCCCTTCCATTTAACACTGTTCAACAATGTACGCTCTCAACAGAAAGCTTGTCTTGAAAGTCATCACCAGTGTACAGTTGCAACTGAATATAACAATTGTGTACTTGTCTGTGAACACCCTTCTCTCGCTCTCGGGGTTGCGCAACAGTATCACGTGATCGTGGTACCACCGCGGTGCGGTACCGCTAGCAGTTGCAGTTGCGACGGCGTTAGAAAAGCTCAAGCCTAGGTGCAGAACACTTTACTGTCACACTCTTTGTTGAAACGTCTTCCTCACCGCGAAGACCCAAGGTGGTGTCGTCAAATTCTACGTTTGCGAGCCAAGTCGCTTGCACAAGGGAACTTTGGACCGCCAGGCACTGCCTGTTATAACGTTCAATAGGTAACATCAGCTAAGACTTGTAAACCCCAAAGACCCTCTTCAAGAACCAAAGCTGCCTATGAAACTGACAGACAGGAAAAGTTCCTTCAGCAAACCAAACACCAGTGTTTGCACAGACACGCGGGCTGTATTGACAGACAGATGGACATGTACGTATACGTTTTCCTTCTTTTGACTGTGCCACGATGGTAAGGGCATGTACTGTGCCACACGGCGGTAGTGATCAACCAGGTGACACCATGACAACCCCACTCACCATGGCTAAAAGCATGAACCAAACATTGTTCAACCAACGTGTCCAACAACAGTAGTGTTGTCTTCAAGACAACAAGTTGGAAAGTAAACTGACAGCATGACAGACGTGAATATTATGCATACGGTATTGATCACTGATTGATGGTAATAATGAACTGGGGATAGTAACTCAGTCTGTTGCATCAATGCGCTTCATGCCGTCACTAGGCATGACCAACACTGGCATCAGCTGCAATTTTTTGAAAGTGCAAAAGCACATCAATGTTGAATTACTCTGGGCAGCTGTTCCAAACAAAGACCTCAAGGCAACAGCAACTGTCATGGCAGCCGACTTGCCGTGATGATGGTGATAATGCTTGTAGCTGTCCAGCAGCATGGCATGCATTCTTCACCCCATGAGGATTTGTTCAGAGTAGCAAACATTCAAAACCCGTAACCTGGGAGTACCACTTGCAGTCCTTCAGCCAGGCTGCCTTGATACTGATTGTAGCTACAACCACTATAGGCCAGACAGCATTGCATGCGTTTTGTCTTATACTACAAGTATAATCTCTAGTAGAGTTTAATCATGATCGCAAAGATCCACAACATGGCAGCATCACGTGTGCTTCTTCATGAAGATGATCACTGAGCTCAGCTCGATCAAAACATTCAGTGCTGGCAAAATGTCACTGTTGAACAGACTCTTGAGATGAGCCTGGGTTCACAGCAGGGTGACACATGTGTGAAGCAAACTCTATGGACTCAGGTGGAACATTGTGAACAACTGCCTGCCTGAGCAACTGCTGACATCTATGCTGGCTGAGAAGCTAGTATCGGTTGAAGATATCAACTGGAAGCCGCAGCTGGCCTGAGAGGGATTGCAGTTGAACTGGCCAGGGGCAACAGCCACATTAGGCCAGGAGCTGCAGCTAGCATACACGTGAACGTCGCCAGCAGTGAAGCTCGTGCTGGGCATGGTGATTGCATAGGTGAGGGTGCTGGCAGTGAGGGTGACAGAGATGTAACCACCTTTGATGTTCTGGCCACAGTACATGGTGCCTGATGTACTGAACGAGCCTCCGCCTGAGGGCATGTTGAAGAGCTGCTCCCAGCCCCACCTGCAGAAACGTTGCAGGCAGTAATGCAGATCACTGATGAGAGTATGGCCACTGGGGCCCCAGGGCACAGGACAAGCACGAGGAGGTATCCAAGCTACCTTTCCTGCTGCTGATATTGGCTGATCAAAACCCACAGTGTCACAAACTGGCTATGTAGCGCAGGCACCTTGTCTTGCTCAGGGCGTCACGGACGCATGATGCTGGTGACAAGGATATGCCGATGCACATGTAATGCATACGATATGTACTGCTGCTGCACTGGTATACATGTGGTATGATGGGTGCATGCAGAAGGCGATGGTGAACAGTCGTTTACATCCACACATTAACAGCCAGCAGCTGGCCTTTGCATATAAGCTTCGTGCACCAAGGGCCTACAGCTATCTGCCACAACAAAACTCTGCCAAGGTAACCTGCCGCAGGGGTCATGTTATGTGGATTGGATCGGATATAGGTGTGATGCATGTGCACACCTGCCTGTGAACAGCCGTTCAGAGGTCACTCAGATGTGCTGTGTTCTGCCAGAAGCATCCTTTGCATCTTGGCTTCTTACCTGTTGTTTCTGGTGAGCTTCACAAATGGCGGCACGGTAGGGCTCTGGTTCAGGGCAGCCGTGCCGGATGTTAGGGTGATCCCGTTGGCAATGTCATTCTTCTGGTCATTACGCAGGGACACTGACACCACAGGCACAGCGGTCAAATTGGCATTGGCACCAGTGTACAGTGGTGGGATGAAGGCGAAACAAGTCTCTCCTGTCACATCGGGATAAGGAGGAGGGGAGGGGGAAGGAGGAGGAGGAGAGGGGGAGGAAGGAGGAGGAGGGGAGGGGGAGACTGGTGGAGGAGGGGAAGGGCAAGGAGGTGGAGGGGAAGGGCAAGGAGGTGGAGGAGAAGGGCAAACACAAGGAGGGGGAGGGGAAGGGGAAGCAGGGGGAGAGGGGCAGCTTGTTTGGGTAGGGACAAAGCTGATGGTGTTCTGGACGAGGAGGGGGTCTGGGCATGAGTTATTACAACAGCAGTTGTAGATTTGGCAGGCGTATGCCAAGGGACTGACACTGTTACTGCCGATGACCAAAGACTAGAGGAGCACCATCATCATCATCGTCAGCAGCAGCAGCAGCAGCAGCAGCAGCAGCAGCCATATCAGCCCTTGTTACCTGTTGTCACTCATTGAAAACATTTGGCAAAATTCGTTTCATCCTTCAATGCTTTATTTGCCGACAATGTCAGGTGCCGTACTTGCATCTACTTGCTTTTGAAGGTCAATTCTTGGCAGTTCCCATTGAAGCAATATTATTGCGCTACTAAAGCATGTGGATTGGTGGCAGCACGGAATGGGGCAGCCCAGCCAAAAGAGTGTCATGCCATACAAGTTGCACTGCACGGCCCGATGGTGTGGTTGAAACTGAAACTTTCTGGAGGCTCAACTTGGAGTACTGGGCAATACCGCGCAGTGGTTACTTTGCAGCCAAGGCTGTTCACAATGGTCACCATACACTGCATGGCGTTGAAAGCAGTCCTAAACTCCGGAGTCTGCTTCCTTGAGCTGGAAATTTCCAGGATCCATCCTGCGCTCACCTGTGCATTATAGTTGCCAGCGGAGGGTGATGACACTACCTCGAACACACAGGGGCTTTTGGCGACGTTGTAGCAGTACTGCGAGCACACAAGGGGTCAGCCAGGCACCGGGTGATTGGATGTAACGTGGCAACAGGTACCCTCAGAACAGTTGGCAACATAGCTTCAATGCAAAGCAACCTGCGACAAGTTGGGACTCAAGTGTGCAAATGTATATATTTTTGTCACATAAGCACTGACAGTCAAGCCCAGTTTCTGCTTAAGAGTTGAGGCCTTGCAGCGTAACTGTAACACTAACTGAGGCATGAACCTATGCAATAATCACTGTAAGTCATGGGACAGCAGAAGGAGACTTGCTGACCCCAGTAGTACATCACACAAAGCAGAGCAACCTCTCCTTTCTGCAGTCTGGCCCTTGCATGATGCACACAGTACTGGCTGCTCATGTGAGGCATGCACCAAGGGGCATAGGCCCTAGGGCATGCAGCATACCTCAGCCTGATCACGGTGATCATCACTGAGAAGGCATGATGCCTTCTCACGCGTGCAATGAGCTTAATCACCATAATCACTGATTTGAGATCTCGAGATTCATGTGCATGCACAATCATGCGCATTCAAGCATTGTCACAGCGGCGCTAGTGTTACAGATCCAGGTGTGCTGCACAGTTGCAAAGAGTGCATGGCCAACAGTAGAGGTACCTCACCATGTCATCATTGATGGTGTCAGATGACAGAGATAGTATTAAGGCATCAGGAGTCCCGCACCTGAATTGATGGACTGTAGGACACGGCAACCCCTGAGGGATTGGTGTTGACAAAAAGGGGGGAGTCCACACATCCAGAAATCTTTATAGTCGCGCCGTTCACAGGCCTGCAGGAAAGAAACAGAACAATGTGCCCTTCTTTAAGTTCAACTGGCATGATGCCACAAGATCACAGGGTGGTGTATGCCAAGCTGACTTAGCACTGGGCCAGTGCTCGTAAGTTGTGCACAAAATGTTAGCAGTCAGAGTAAGGAAAAGAATATGACTAGCGCTGGTCATGCTAGCATCCTGCTGCAGGAATAGTGACACTATGGGTCACAGTGTGTCGCCTATGCACTGCTGGCAGTCTTTCCAACATGGCAAGCTTTTCAACAAAAATTTCTAATCTAGTCCTTGGAGTACTGTCAGGGTTGTGGCACCTCTTGCCGTAATATGGCAGCCCGCCACAGTTCAAACACCGCATGTGTTCCTTCAGGTTGAACACCATCTACTAGTAGCACAACACGACTGCATTTGGAGTAGATTATGGCACAACACTACTGCATTTACTGCACGAATTGCAGTGTTCTATTCATTGCGAAAAGACTTACTGGCCGTAGCAGTCGACCACGCTGAACGTGGTGATCAGGTCATTTCCCTCCACATATACCCAGGAGAGGCAGAGGCACAGGATGGCCAGGAGGGCAGAGCGACCCATGGTTGCCTGAAGCACAGGAGTGTCCTGTGTACTGGACCTACTGGCAGCAAAGCGGCGGTCGACGTCGCCGAGGTAAGTCAAGCAAGACGACTCTGTCTGGGCAGCAAGAGCAACGCACACACTGACAGACATGGGTACTTTCCGCGTACAATACGGCGTACGAAGTGGCTGCAATCCTGCTTGCGACTTCGCGGCATGAAAGATCTTCCGTTGGATGCATGTGCGTTGCCGCGAAGTCTGTGCAACGTGCATCATGATGATTTGCAAATTTGCAGATGTTATGCACTGCAACACCATGAATACAAGGACTGCGCGCGAGGACTACAGGCTGAGCGTGACGTGTGCAGCTTGGGATTGCCATGGCATGCTTTTTCTACAATTACCTGCTGTCCTTCAGATCCTGACGGCTGGATTTACCGGCTTCAATTCAGAAGCGGCTTCAATGGAATGACTGGTGCACAGTTTCGGATTATATACGGTGCTGTTTCAGCACTAAGTCGTCATGACAGACTACGTTCGGAGCTTCTCGAGATGCCCCTTGGGCGCTCCGAAATTCGGAAGAGCGCCTCAAGTTTGTCCAGCTGCTGCGCCTATGCAAGCGTTCAAGGGCCCTTGCAATGATAACGCGTGCACGTGCGTTATATAACGCGCGCACGTGCGCAATCGACGTCTCGCCATAACGCGCAGTGTTGCACTGTGGTGACAGATCTAGATTCCGTTGCAACGAAATTGTTGTCAATTGACGAGAATGGGTCAACCCGGGCCGGCCATTATGATTGCATGCATTTGTTTATGACCATTAGCCAGCGGTGGTACCTGGCTCGTCCGACGATGGAGTCTACAGCTTTTTGTTGTGCATAAGCGGAGCTGGGATGTACCTCGGATTGAGTGAAGGGCAACCTAGGGGCCTTTCACCCCCAACTCGGAGCTGCTGAGTCTGAACCTCCCCATCGTTACTCAGATAGATCTAGATTCCGTTGCAACGAAATTGTCGTCAATTGACGAGAATGGGTCAACCCGGGCCGGCCATTATGATTGCATGCATTTGTTTATGACCATTAGTCAGCGGTGGTACCTGGCTCGTCCGACGATGGAGTCTACAGCTTTTTATTGTGCATAAGCGGAGCTGGGATGTACCTCGGATTGAGTGAAGGGCAACCTAGGGGCCTTTCACCCCCAACTCGGAGCTGCTGAGTCTGAACCTCCCCATCGTTACTCAGATAAAGGTCTCTCAGTTGATCAATTATGCCGTCTCATCGGTGCATATTGGCATGGGGATGCTGCATGCAGAACACATGTTACACCGCTTTGCTGCATTCTACTTTGAATATAAGTTACCCATTAGCCATAGCAATCTTGCCATCGGCCCCGCGCCCCATTTCAGAAGCGGACAGCAACAAACCATGCTAAGCGGTTCGACCGCCATTATGCTCACATTGGCACCGCAGTTTCCAAGCAGTAGTTAGGTATTGTGCTGCATTCTACTAGTAGCTGGTGATACCAGGATAACCCCATGCTGGCACGGCAGCTGGCAGAACAGGATTCCATACCCTGTGATGGCATTTCTCTCTGCCAGACAGCAATCAATTGATAATAAGTAATATTACTTATTCTGGTGGTACCCTTGATACAGACCAGTGTTAGGCATCACGAGAGCATGCTTTCTGTATGATCACTGCACATATTCGATGACCACTGGCAGCAAATACGTTGACCTTCTGTACTCTTTTAACAGGTATATTGTGGTGCCTGCTACAGTGTCGAAGGACTCTGAGGCTCGGGCGGCTGCAGCCGCACAAGCATGGAGCATCATCATCCCTGGGAGGTGCCCCCTTCACATGTCAGCTCAGGGATCAGCTCATCCACCAGATTCAATGTTGCATGGGCTCTAATACTTTCACATGATGACGGAATGGCCAACTAAAGTTGCTTCAAAGGGCATACATACACTGGCATTTGACTCTGATACATGGGCATGTTTGGCAGTACACACACCTTCAGCCTATATAACATGAACTCAGCAATACATTACACACCACGCAGGTAGAAATAGGCACACAAATGCATACAGCGCTCATACAAGTAAAGATAATATATGTAATACCAGTCAGCAATACATTACACACCACGCAGGTAGAAATAGGCACACAAATGCATACAGCGCTCATACAAGTAAAGATAATATATGTAATACCAGTAGATGCGCACTCCACTTGCATTCTGTGCACTTGCGGCATCATGTGGCACGCTGCAGCAGCAGTAAGCTACCCGACTATAGTTCTGCTCCTGGCACATGCCAAGTTGGCAACTTGAAGTGTTATGATGACATGCATTTTATCCGGTAGCTGAGACTCAAAGGCATGGTTTTGTGAACATGCATCATATGGGAGTGATTAGCCCACATAATCAGCCCACATGCTCATCCCACATGTTCAGCCCACAACCCAAGATTTTTACTCAATGTTTGACAGGCCATTTACAGACCCAGGTGGAACATGGTAAACACCTTGTTGCCGGCGACACATGCTTGGCCGCTTGACGCGATCTTATTGATGTCGAGGCTGGCCTTGTAGCTGCTGGGGCTTGATGACAGCTGCTGGAAGCCACAGCTTGATGCTGGCTTGGAGGGGTTGCAGTTGAATTGACCAGGGGCAACACTCTTACTGCCATAAGGAGCACAGTCAGCAAACACATGGACGACGCTGGCATTGAAAGTTGCTCCAGGCATGTTGATCTCAAAGGTGAGGGTTCCAGCGTCAAGGTTGATGTTGATGTAACCACCTGGAATGTTCTGGCCACAGTACATGGTGCCTGTCTTGGTTGTTGGCTTGTTAAACATCTGTTGCCAGCCCCATCTGCAGGAAACAATCGGGCAGTTATGATCCTGACTTGAGATCACCGTGACTGTCAGATGTACCCAGCAATTTGTCCACTGAAGTGGTGCCGTGACACGAAACGCATCGAGCTGATGTCCTAGACCGTCTAGCCACGGTAGCAAACGCTGTCAGATTGACGAACCGAGGAAAACACGTACTGTGGGCTTCCAGGTCCCTCACCTGTTGTTTTTGGGGAGTGCAACAAATGGCTTAGGTGTTGATGCCTGGTTGAGGGCAAAACTGCCAGATGTCAGGGTGACTTTGTTGACATCATCATTCTTCTGGTCATCACGCAGGGACACTGACACCACATCAACAGTGATGTCACTGGTGGGGACTAGGGCCGGCATGAAGGCAAAGCAGGTCTGTCCAGACAGGTCAGTGCCCGGGGCTGGTGGTGGGGTTGAGGGACAGCTTGCCTTGGCAGGGACAAAGTCCATGGTAGAGCCCACAGTGAGGGGGTCGGTGCATGAAAGTTCTTGTGGACCATTATTTTGGCCGCATGGATGACAGCAGCCAACAGTGTCGCAAATGTACTGCTTGGGTGTGACGTTGGCAGTGCCATTGGGAAGAGCAAGGGACTGGACTCACAAGGCAGCAGCAACAGCAGCAGCGGGAGCAATGTCAGCAGAATGCAAAACACCTGGCGTGCATGCATGAAATGTCATCAACATATTGCCTGCAACCGTACCAGCAAAGAATATACACCTGGGAATCTGTTGTTTTCTGGTTTACAGTCTGGCCAGCCCAGCTTAATTCAGAATCCTGTCTATTTGTTCTCATGTGTGTTTTAACAGTGCAATTGGTTGATACTTTGTGGTGATTCTTTCGCCCACAGGGCTTGCACAAGTCAGTCAAGCCGTGATAAACTCTCAATGTAAATTCATAAAGGCCTCAGATCCGATCCTTGAAGTGAAATGCTGTGATTGGAGATATTATTAATGGGCCTCAGACTGACATTGCCCACCAGCTGGTGCATGCATGCCATTGTGGCCTGCCACCATGTTTTGATAATGGAGTCATACTCTCACCATGTTAGGGTAGCTACCAGCGGAGGGTGATGACACTACTTGGAACACACAGGGGCTGTCGGCAATATGCCAGCAATACTGCCAGCAGGAAGACAGCAGCACAGGCAGGCACTTCATCGTCACAGGCAGCAGTAACAAGGTAAGAGATTTCTCACGAATCTTGATACTGTAAAGCGTGGATAATGCCATGGCTGGCGGGATCTTGCTGGAAGCCTCATACCATTTGACAAGCTTCAGCCTGCCGCACATGAACTACAATGTATGTGCTCAGCTAGGCTAAAGCTGAGCAGCACAGTCCTGAAGCATGCATGCGTGTGGCTGCATCATGGTGTCAGCAGCAGACAGTATCTGCTCATCAATGACCGTTGTCACGATGGCTGAGCCAAGCCCATATATAATCAATAATCTGCTGCCTTGATCAGCAGCAAATCTAGCCTAGGTTCACCATCATTGAGTCAATGATACATGCACCAAGTGTGCCCTACCTGGATACTATTGTCAGTGCCATAAGTGGATTGGGCAACTCCCATTGAGTCAGTGATGATGTTTATGGGGTGGTCCACACATCCAGAGATCTGCACTGTGGCATTCGCTACAGGCCTGCAGTGAAAGAACAGAACGAGGAGAGCTTGGTGACTTGGTTAAGTGCCAAGAAGGCCCAGCAGGAGCTTATGCTCGCTTGCTGACTCATGGAGAGTACTGATTATGATGTGCGTACGTATTAAGTGTACACCATGGAGTCCAGCCTTTCAGTACTGTATCACTGCGCCAGTGCTGTGTAGCACAAAATGGTGGTATTGATACATATGTAAATTGCACTGTCCCTGGCAGCAGCCTGCCAAAGTACACACACAGCATGCTGACTTGTACCAGTAGGCCACATGACAGACTGTTTACTACTAGTATGATACCGATGTATGAGAGGATGCGCTGCATATGGATGGTTGAATCTTGCTATTGACAACTATTATCAGTTTCCTGCTGCCCTGATTGCACATATGCACTGCATACTGGCAGTTGTACATGCTCCCAAAAATTACAGTGTCCTCACCTGCCGTCACAGTCCACCACGCTGAATGTGGTGATGAGGTCATTCGCTCGCACAGAAGCACAGGATAGGCTGAGGCACAGAATGTCCAGGAGGGAAATGCGAATCATGGTTGCTTGTAACGAAGGAGTTTTGGGTAGTTGGACCTGCGGGCTGTTGGCAGCAGATAGTGTCTGGTGAGTGATGTGATCGAGGCAGGCCCAGTTGAACAATTCAACCTCAACGAAATAGCCATTCATGGAGCTAGTGAGCACGTTGGTATACAAGACAGCTGCGCTCATCAATGCATGCTTCGCGACGAGCAAGAACATGCGCCGGCACCGGCGCCTCCATGCATACGCAGATTTGGCGCGCCTTTGACGGTATTGGTACGGGTATGCATGCATAGGCACTGCAAACATTTGATGATAAAAACCCCAACAGAAAGTAAACAAGCTGAATGCATTGGAAACTGCGCGTCATGACAGGCATGTGCCAACTTATGCCTACGTCCCGCGCGGGACTGGTGCTTACCTGCAGCAGCGCTATACAGCGAATGTTTCCGTGAGACTCTCACGGCTGCAGCCGGGTAGCTTCCTCATAGTACAGTCTTGGGCTTTATACGGTACTTGAGCAATGTCACGCGTTATTGTCACCTTGGGGACTCCGCGCCTTGGGAACCCCGAAATTCGTCCAGGCGCGCGCCTCGAGGCGCCAGCAATTGCTGCGGTTTGCAATCTATGGCCCCAATGTGATTACTCGTGAGTGACTTAGTGGTTCTTGCACCGGAAAAGCAACGCTGCGTGACTCTTTTCGCCAGCACAGTGCTGTGCATGTACGTGTGGTACTATAGCACTAGTATAGTGTCGATGACGTCATGGCCACATGTGCTAGCGCTAGCGCATGTGGTACATCCGATGAGTCAAGTGCCATGGTGGTTATACAACTTTGTGTTAACACATATCTAGGTGAACACCACTAGCCTTTATGGAATCAATGGTATACATGCCATTCTGGGCTAGCCCTTAGCGCTAAGCCTTGGCCTGAGGCAGCCAAGGATGGTCATGCAGTACCTGGCTGCCAGCACTACTCAGCCTGAGCTGACCTACCCCTCTTTTCACCCTCTCAGCAGCAACCTCTGTGGGCAGCATTCTTCTTATTGCAGGCTGGCCTTATCAGCAGTGGCCTTTGCTCCCCGGGGCACCTTTGCTGAGGTTTGGTTGAACATGCAGGTTACTGCATGCCCAAGTACTGATCAGTTTACAGTGTAAAGTTGGGGGCACCCATGATCGGTTGACCGCCTTCTCTCTGTGGCCGCCAGGATATCGCCCTCGGCTGACAAGCGACAGCAGCAAGTTGGCAAGCTCGTCAATTCTATAGTTGCACTTGCAGTGTAACATGGACATCTCATTGTTGATCTGATCACTTGTGGCACAATGACAATGCTGAATGCATGATTGCCTGAAGGAGTCAAATACGCTATGATAGCTTTGTGTACAGCACCAACCAGCACTCTCGCGCCATGTGCAGCAGTAGACTTTACAAGCAACGTCTGCTGCACCCATGTAACAGCTGTTAGCTTGGCAGGCTGCAGGAGTTGCAGCTGCATAAACGTGCTTTATTTACTTTTGCAAGTTTACTAGTGCATTGTGACCGCCTAGCCACTGCTGATGCCATAACGGCGTCAACTTGCAGAGCAGTCCTGCATATACTATATAGAGTATCAACTTAGTACTGCTCCAGGAGCAGCAGCAGCAGCTAGCTGCAGTCTGTGCAGATGTGAGGCCCACAATCCACCCTGCATGTTGCATGGCAATCGATCCTTCCTCAACTGCATGTTGCATGGCGCTCGAAAACAGCTGCATATGGCCAAGTCTGTTGCAAGTGCCTTACCTGTACAGGCCCTGTCAGGCACTTCCCACATCTGCAACAATATGCCCTGCAGCATGGTAGCAAGCATATGCCGCTGGATGTCAATGTTCGCGTTGCAGATGGTAATTACACGAAAGCACAGCTTGTATTTTCCCTGTGCCAAAGGTGTGTGCTGCCACGAGGCAGCAGTGTGGCTCAAGCCTGCTTGCTGCTGTTGATGTAGGCCCAGCACTGCTAATGATGTACTGTTGGGTGGCACGCCTATAGGGAGGATCAAAAAGCACTAGTGTGAGTTCACTTAGTGTTGTCACATTGGCTTGTCACCTTTGCACGCTTTCCTCAACGGTTTCCTGTTGTGCTGTATGCTTAGTAGCTAGTTCGGCCGTTGATGCTCAACAGATAGGGCGTGGGAGACTGACGCCCATGTAACTGAATGTATATTTCACGCATCATATACACGCAACATTACAGAAGTAAAGCATGGCGCAACTATGATGGTCTCACGGATTTCCCGGGCATCTTCGCACATGTCCTCGCAACATATCATCGTAGTGAGACGCAATGCACGCTTTTGATAACTCAGGTCGTGACCTTGAAGCCAATGAGAAGTAAGATGCCAGAAACGCACATGTTTAAGCAAACTTCATGGCGCCCTTCTTCCGCACTTCCCAAGAGCCCAAAGCGTACTTGTCAAGTGGACGAGGGAACGCGCAGACAGCATACCAATGCAGACACGCAGCATTATTCTACAATTACAAGTCTCCACCACTTGATCTCACGCTTGAGGATATTGATGGCTGAAACAGCGTACATAAGCCTTAGCACAGAGCCCTCTGAGCAAACGACAGCATGGTCATGTCTACAGTCGTCAGTAGGCGTCATAAACTATACCTGCTGCTGGCGGTGCTGGCCGGCCTGAGGAGCCTTCTCACTGTGGTTACAGCAGTGCTAACGTGGCTGACGATTTGGCACTTCTCTGCAACACCGTTCCCGCTATTCTACGGATGGACTTTTGCATTGGTTTTTTTGACTGTTGGGTCGGCCAAAGCTGTTGCTTGTTCAAGTCCCACTACACGAGTAATCCTGCAACTGTGGCGCTGGGGCAGGTGCCTTGAAAGGTCTGACAGCACTGACAGTTGTGTCCTGGCTACACCCAACACGCCTTTCAAGCCCCCAGGGAATGGTGACAAATTGCCACAATATAACCAACCACCTGGCGTCATCAGCACTCAACAGCACAGTCAAAGCAGCAGTTGTTGCCAGCTTGCAGCCAAGCTCTTGAGGTTGATTGCGGCCATTGCCGCGCTGCTGGCACTCTTTGCAGCATGCATGGTTATACATGGTGGTGCAGTGTTGGCAGATTGGCATTTGGCAAGATGCTACCTCGCCAGACGGTCAGCAATCAGCACACAGGAGCAGCGGCAAGCTCGGCAGCTTTTGCGCGATGCACAGCAATCAGCCACTGAATGCAGCGTCACACTTGCACTGTGCTTTGTAGCACCCTCAGTAGCAATCAAGTGGGGCTTAGCAGTGTTTCTTGGAGACATGAGCTGGCTTCCGGTCCTTTCGACAGTACTCAGCAGCATCTCATATGCAGCAATCCTCAGCAACTTCTTGGCCACAACTTTCATTAATGGCACTGGCTGGTCCAAAAAGCAAAGATTCCTGGGCGTTGCTACTGTGGCAGCCACTGTACTGGCACAATTTCTCTGGCGCCTGGCTGCAAGGTCATTTCTGGTACTCAAATTTGGAGGGGAGGTGTTCTTTTTCTACGTGATAGCACACCACCTACAGATAGCCATTGGGGTACTAGCCAGGTCCAAGGACAGTAGGCAGGCATACAAGGAGGCCTTTGCCAAGAACAGGGTCCAGGTGTTCCTGCTGACCTTACATGGCTCAGCCTTGGTGAGTTAGCTGCCCAGCACTGGACATCACATGATTAACACCGTTTTCCTGTCCTGCAATCAGTTCTTGAGCTATGTACAACCTTTAAGTGGCGTACCCGTTATACTGTCAGCAATGGCATCAAATCAGCTCATGCCGTAAGCATCAGTGGGGCATGCCAGCCAGGACTCAGAGTGCAGCAGCCCAGGCATTGCACAATCGTTGTATATTGTGTTCTGCACTGCATGATGGGCTTGCTGTTATCTTGATCTTCAATCATGCTTCCTGACATCGTTACACCAAGCTGAGCTGGCTGCAGTGGACAGCAGGGTTGTGTGACAGTACAAAAATTCTTCAACAGCTTCAGCTTGATAGCCCTTCACACCTTGTGTGATGTGTCAGAGTCCGGTGCAGGTGAATGGAGCTGAACACTCTGTATGATTCTTCTTCGTCCGCAGGCTTATGACTTCCCCACCTTCTTTCAAGGTCTAAAGTCTCGGCAAGCCGCCAGCAGAGCAGATTGGCTCAAACGCCTATTGTTTGGCCACAGCACCCTTGGCATGCTGGCCTGGAGGATACTAGAGGGAGTTGTATTCTACATTGTCATTCTGACAGTGCACCCACTCCTGCCCTGTGACAGCCTCACAGCACCTGAGGTCAGCTGGTACCAAGTATGTGCTGCTGAGGTGGTGCAGAAGGCGTACATCTGGAGGCCCAAGTGCTGGGGGTGCTCCATGTACGACATGTACGCCTTGCAGCAGATGCACGGTGGGCCGCTCATTGAGTTGTACATGCTTCTTGTGGCTGGTCTGGTTCTAGTATTGTTGTTGTGTGGGTTGCTTGTGCTGCAGCGGTTGCTGTCAAGTTACATCAGCAGGCAGCTGGCAATAGGCACACATCTCAGTGGGGGAGTGGGGAGCCATGGCAGGCATCAGTCTCCAGTTGAGAGAATTGTGCAACAGCATCCATTGGATGAGAGTGAGTATGCTTATGCACTGCATGGTGTTGGAGTTGTTGACAGCACAAGTGTTGGCTCATCAGGGGGCACTGCAGCTCAGAGCAGCGGGATGTACCTGCTTCCATCGGTTGGGTGGTTTGGGCAAGCTGGTCGCTTGCTTGATGTGCGTGAGACAGCTGTAGACAGCATCAGCTGCCAAAGTGCAGATTTTGTGCAAGCTGCCAGGCCTAATACGCTTCAGCATCTCTCAAAAGAATCAGTAAACGACAGCAATCTGACTCACTCACATGGGATGGCTGATGGTAAGAACCACAAGGATACCTTGCATCCTGTCACTTCTGAGAGCGTTTTTGAAGTGTCGCCTTATTACAGCAGTAAGAAACTCACCAGCGACAGCAGCAGCCAGATTTCCATGATGTCTAAAAGTCAGGCTGGTACTCTGAGCCTGACTCAAAGTGAGGCATGCAACACCCTGTGTGCCGCTCCTTCTGGCTTGAATAATGCTGTGTCAAGCACTAGAAACCCCAGCCAGGCAGCAAGCTCCAGCACGGCTGGTAACAAGGCAGAGTCAGTCAGTGGCAGCAGATTATTGCTGCGAGCACTAGCAATGTTATGGCTTGTTGTTGTCTGTGACATTGTCGTGTTCAACTGCCAGTGGCTGCTGCAAACCTGCGTGCTTGTGGTAGGAGTCTTGTATTGCTTGTGGGTGCATGTGGAATTTCTGTTCAGAAGTGGTGACAGTCCGGCACAGTCAGTAAGGTGACTGGTAGGCAAAGGTGGCTGCACAGTGTTACCAAAGATTGGGATTCGCTTCAAACGCTGTGGCAGCGTCCGCAGTGAGCTGTGCTACAGCATGAGGCTTAATACGTGGCATTACATATGCATTGCTGAATTCCATGTAATCTCACTGAGTGCTGCAGTTGCAGCATCAACACAGTGATTGCTTTGCATGCATGTAACCTATTTTGTTTTCTTGTTGGTGAATTCAGCAAATCAATGTACACTAGTTAGGAGTGAGCCTTAGTGAATCTAAAGCCATATTTGAATCAACCCAATGAGCCTGGCTTTGGCAACTTGTAAGTTACTCATGTGAACACGTTAACTTGTGACAACTTGTTGGTCAAACATGTCCTGCAGCCAACAAAAATCAAGGTCTCAAATTCATATGCATGTCCACTGGACCAGCGACCATGCAATGCCAGTGCGTCCATGCATCGGTGCATTATTGACTATGATGGCTGCCGATACAAGATACAAGTATATCTGTGTACAACTACAGCTGGGTTACTGTTATGGGACACTGTGTGCCAGGCTGCCACAGCCTGCGGCTGCATAAGAAGGCCTGTTGACAATCGGATTGTCAAGAATGGGCCATGATTCTGACGGTTTGGAGCCAGATCAGGTTGACCCAGTAATCTGCAACCTCCTCAACTATGTTATGCTAGAGGCTCTAGTATGCATCCAATGTGAATGATCCTGCAACATGCATTAGGGAGAAACTCCTGCAGACATGTTGATGCATCAGCAACATATGATATGCAGGGCGTCAGCACAACCTGCCAAATCAACCAGTCATGGCCTCGAATCAAATGATTCGATGGTGTTTGCTGACAGCTGATGACCCACCAGAGGCGCCACACTTGGCTTGAATTGGCCATGATGGTCTTGAAGCAATTGCAGCTGCAGTAGGTTGACAACTCGTGGGCATATGCAAAGGTGTTGTACCAAGGCTTTATACTATGAATTAGTACTTGAAGAAGGGATGATCAGTGAAGTGGAACTTCTCAATGCAGTGATGTCAGCCTGGCAAATTGAATTCCTATGCAAATCTAATAGCCAACAGAATCACAGACCATCACAGCTCAGCTGCAGGAGTTCTGCGTGCGGGGGGACTCCTGCTCTCCAGACTCAGTGAGTCTATGAGAACAATCCACCCAACCCAAAACCCCAAAAAACCAAGCACATCATGCATCAGTGATGCACACATGAAGTGCCTGAAGAATCCTGCATGCAATCCAAATTCTTTTTAGAGCGATGAATGCATCAGTAAATCAGAGCCATGACCAGGCTGTATTGGCTAGCAACACAAGCCCCTCCTTGAACAAGCCTTGCTTAGGTTGTCCAAAGCTGATTGAGAATATGCAGTCATGCCCTCAGGCTCCTGGAAGTTTGGCAGCTGGCAGAGAAACAACAAGAAGTATTGAAGCCGACTGCTCAGACAACACTTGCAACAACTTGAAGCCAATCATCATATCACCATTGATTAGTCACTGCCTGTGCAGATGTGATTGAGGGCTGGCCACGACACAAAACACGTTGTGCACAGACCTATCCTTGGCATGACTGCTCAATAAGGCTGCAAGGGCTAGCAGAACCCAGAATTGCTGCGCCTCAAGTGACCACTGGCCAGCAGCAGTATAGTGTCGGCAGTAGCCTGTCACATTTGGTATTATGAGTCAAACATACATGAAATTCCTCAATGTCTGACCAAACCACATGTTATCTGTCATAGAACACATTAACAATCATTGAAGAATATGCATCTAGCCAGTGACTGCTCTACATCTGACATGGCTTAGGTTGTCCGGACTCTCTGGTGTGTTTTCTACATGTCAGACCCAGCAAGTGTTGATACTTGCCTCTCGTCACGGAGGCTGACCGGCATGCATCCCAGTCATGCATCAGGCATCAGTGTTCATTCAAGATCAGATGCAATGGCCAGTCAGTCGTGCTGTGAGCGGCTTCTAGTTGCGCACATATCCTTTATGCAAGGGTTGTGCTGCAGCGCAACAACAGCCTGCAAAAGATCTGCACCTGCTGCACAGCAACCGTTGCTTCTGCAGGTAAAGTCACTTGCATCCTTTCTGAGACTAGCAGTGCAGCTAATTATCATAATCACACGTTGTCTGTTGCTGCCAATAAATGCAGTCTATCGGCACTTCCTGTATACAGCAACACAAGAGCATCTACCCTGCCAGTTGTTGATGCAAGCAGTGCATGCTGTTGCATCATTCAGGAGCCACTGACTGACAGCCAAAAGAGGTACAGTTGCAGCTACACCACAGCAAGAGAATCAGGTGAACACACATGATGGGTAAAGTCACTTTGGTGTGCATGAACGTGGCATGAATTTGAACATTCAAGGAGGCTGCTGCTACTGTTGTGCACTACAATCTGCACTCTTGTATTTGTCAGGTCTTCTAATCCAACCCAGTCTGGTCTTGCCACCTGGCAATGGCTGTCTTAAAAACCCAACATACCCATGCATTTGATACAGTAAATTGAAGACTGTCACCCACTGCTGCCCGCCGCTCCCTACTGCACTGGGGCGCTCCACATCCACCAGCAGTATGTCAATGGTGTCCAGCATTGAAACAATACTCTGCACACTTGGCACGCTGCTGCTGTTGTTATGAATGGCCTGGTCACCACTGCTGATGCTACTGTGGCTACCACCACTGCTTATCAAGTTCTGGTTGTCAGGGGAAAGGTGCACAGCAGCAGAATACTTCCCATGATTCTCAAATGATGCATGGCTGGCCTGAGCATTGTAGCTGTACAGCAGTTCTGCAAGATCTACTAAGAAGTCTGCAGTGCATGAGAGATGCAGCACTGCGTGACGAGGGGGCGATTTGCACACCAGCTTCTTGCCTAGAAAGAGAGAAACAAAGGAGTTGCCAGGAGCATCATCACATCCCAAGTCATGTGCTTCTTTCTGACGCTGCTGATGCAGGAGACTTGCCAGAAGCTGTGCAGCATCCATGCCTGTATGATGCTCATCGGCGGCTGCAGACTCATTGTGCCTGGATTCTTGTGCACTCCTTGACCTGCTTGACCGCATTGTTGCTGACCTGGATTTCGAAGGCATACTTGTTTGTACTACTGTTGCAGTAGGGGAGTTCGACTGCTGCTGCTGCTGCTGCTGCTGAAGCCTTGAGGTGATTGTCTGATCTGGGCTGGCTATGGTCACATGGCAGCCCAGCCCCTGCTGCCATGTGCTCAACATATCTTCCACCCCACTCCAGTAGGTGTCGCTGAAACTGCTGTTGGTGCTGACACCACTTGCAGGGTCTGTTGCTTGTGCTGCTGCTGCCAGGCCTGTGTCAGAATCTGGCATCAGTACAGACAACACCAAACAAGGCTTCAAACTGGCCAACTGCTTCGCTACACTGCAGGTGAATACTGAACTGTGTGAGTATGCAGGACGCCCTGCTGCATTTAATCCTGCTGCTGCTGCTGCTGCTGCTGCCATTGTAGCTGGTGTGGCTGTTGTTGCTGCTGCTGCAGTCTCTGCTGCGTCCAGCACCTTTCGCAGCAGCTGGCGCACAACCACTTTGGTACTGTTCAACCCTGGCCTTCTATGTTCAGGATGGTTCATCAAACTGCTGTTCCTGCTGCTGCTGCTGCTGCTTTGATTAATTACTAAGCTGCTTGCACTTCCTGATGGGTTGCAATCAAACTCGATGAAATGCGATGAATCCCAGAAAAACTTCACAGTTGATTCAGATGCCAGTAGTCTATCCTCTGACCTTTGCTTCTGCTTTGTTTTGCTGTTAGATGACTGCCACCAGGTCCCACTGTACTGATGAACACCCACAATATCAGTCATCTTTGGGTCACTGCGCACTCGGAACTTTCCTTGAATTTCCAGCTTTTTGAAACACTTTATGTTGGACCAGGGCCAGCAAGGTGTAAACCACTGTCCCTTGGAGTATGCCTTGAAAACGAGGCCATCTTTCACATGCACCCGGTTACAAAACTCAGCCTTGCTGATTCCATAGTACTGCTGCACTGTCTGGCTCATCAGCACTGGGCCAGTAGCAGTAAGTGGGTCATTGCTGACCATTGGACGCAGGCTTTGGACTGTTGCCATTGCTGCTTTCATGGCTTCGATCCAGACTGGGTGACCTGCTGTGCTGGCCACAGCCGCATTGTGGGCCACATCAGGCGTCCTGCAGTTAAGAACCAGGTCCAGGCCCACAAGGCTTGATTCCATGTTCTTGTAGCACTCAACATCTGCAGCAGCAGGAGGAAGGTTACAGACACATGCTGGTGTCGGTCTTGTCATTCTGGTCAGTTCCAAAAAGTAAGAATGTGTTGGCAAAAGTCCTGAGCAGCAGGGGTTAAATATGGGTAGATAATCTGCCTAAGGAAGGGAAACACTGAATGAGAACTTCCCAGTGGCTTGGCACAGCCAGTACAACAAAATCATGTTGATATTGACAAGGTTGCTGACAAAGCCAGTCCCTCCACGACTGCGCCGAGTAGGGTTTTATTTCAATCCCACCTGCGTCAAGGTACACTCCCCCGTGCTTGTGCAGGATCGCAAAACGCGCCAGGTCTGATCTGAAGACGTGGCGCACGTATGTCTGGTATGTGGACATGAACCAGGGGTACTCCTCATTTATGAGTCCCAGTATGTCTGTTTCACTCCACACCATCTCAGACCAGCTGGGGTGATGAGTCTTGCATGACAGCAGCCAGTACAGCTGCCAACTAGGGTCTTTCACCTGAGGGAGTCAACATCACACAATATTGCTTCTGTGGGGACATGTGGATACATGATTAGGGTTTAGCAGAACAGCAATCCCTACTGCTGCATTGAGAGATGAGCGTGGCGACACCATCAGGCAGTGGGCTGTTCATCAATTTTGGAAGAATTGGCAGCGGATGCTTGGGGAGAATCTTGCAGTAAATGATGCAACACCGCACACAGGCTGCTGACAGAGTGCTAAGTAGGTGTCTCAGATCATCAGTGTGTGGACTTAGTAGCTGCATCGGTGCATGCAGTGCAGCAGTGCCTGCTGCTGATACCTCCAAAGCATCTATAAAACAGCTGCTGTACTGGCAACAGCAGTCTTCTGACGGTCGCAGAGATAGGCTGAGACCACAATCCATAACTTTCGGTATTTCTGATGCTGATGCCACCCCAGGAGTGACTCATGATGTCAGATTTCTGAGTGGGCAGCTGCTCGGTGGTGCTCCGCGATGCACCTGCCCTCAACCGAACCATTGTTGCTATGTTGGGTCCACTGTTTACATGCCACCTCCTTCCCCAGAGGGCTGCAGTGTAAGGTTTAGGGTTTAGTCTGAACCGGTCCTGTGTGCTCACCTGAGTTGCTGCATACATAGCTGCTCGTCCCTCCATGTAGTTGCGGTGGATGATCCTGGGAATTGTCAAGTCCTTGGGTGCTGCAGTACATGCTGGCACGGAGAACTGCTGCTCTATCGCTGCTGTTGGTACTGCGTCACTACTGGTCACGCCGAGGGGTGTATGTACTAGTAGCCATGCAAGCAGCAACAGTACATGCCAGGAGGTACTGCTGCTGCTGTTAGCATGCATGTGCATCCCCTTGGGTACTGGATGCCTTGTCTGGGAGGAGCAATATCCCGTGAAACTTGTGTATGGATTTTGACAGGTCAAAAACCATACGCACGATGGTGTTGTGTTCTGTTGTTGCGGGGCTGTGGGTTACTCCCGGCAGAATGCTGCATTTCCGGTTGTACCCTCTGTCTAATAAAACCATACAAGCAGCATGGTCTGAATTATACTATTGCACTGCAACCATTCATGCTGTCTGGGAGTGGTGTACTGCAACAGGAATCACAACTGACGCCCAACTGTAACGAACTTGAAATCATAACGGCATGCTCGGCGTATACAGAGTGTTATGCGTGAGGTTTATACTAAGGACAAAATTCTACACTTCCAGTTTCGGGTGAAGGAAGGAGTGTGATCTCGGTTTCCACTCCCGGTCCCAACAGGTCCCTTCCCACCTCCGCAGCTGACAGAGTCATCAAAAGTGCATCTTTGTTGACGACAAATGCTTTGCATTATGCTATCTGAGCTGGACCGTAATAACAAGCATTGCGGATGAGTTGATATCACGTACAATTTATCCCTCGGTGAGGGACCATTGGCACTCAGCAGCAGCAGCACCAGCAGCAGCACCAGCACCAGCACCAGCACCAGCAAGCCGCTTGCAAGGACTAACTGACAATGACACTGAGTGCAACAAGCCATTGTACTGCCTCTGGAAACACAGGTCCCAGCATCACCTAGCACCCAGCATTGATGCATGATGCATGCCATGATGAAGTGCATCCGATGCACTGCTCACTCATGTGTGCGCTGCCCATCATGGCCTGCCTAAAGGCTTTGAGGACAGTTCCATATCAGAAAAATTGTTACTGGTTGTAGTGTATCCAACACTCGAAATTCTGTATTTTATACAAGTGATTCATGCCTGACACCACAATCACAGCAACTGTGGGCTGCAATCCTAATGCCCACCCTGACTCAGGTCCCCCGGGGTGCAGTGCAGAAAGTGCAATATGTAAGTGCACCACATCATGATGGCCATGCTATACAGTATATACTCCTGCCAGCTAGTACCCGCACGGTTGAGAATGATAAACACGCTTATTCAGCCGCATGCCATACATGCAGCACCAGTACATCACGAAGACGTGGCTTGAAATCAGTGATGCCATGAGTCACCACCAAATCCACTGATGAGTTACCACCAACTCCACTGCAACAGTTCCAGCCTATGAGCTAGCTATTATAGGCTATTGCTGGCTCATGATCATGGGAACTCAAGATAACTTGAAGTTTAGCACTGCAGGCCCAGCCACTTGGCAGGTGGCACTGCTAGGCAACCATTGCAATCTGAGACTCTCATGGTGATCCAGACCTTGACAAAACTGCTCACCTGCAGGAAGAGGGATAAAACCCTTGCAGATGCCACAAGGTAAAGCCTACAGTATAACTAGATGAGGAGCCTCCTTTTTGAGTCAACACTATTGGCTGAGTATAAGTACAACACCAAACTCATTTCAGTATATGGCCAGTGCTCACACAGCTGGCATTGTCGCTTAGAAAATGGTTCATAACAGTGAATCGAGCTTATGGCATGAGGTGGCAGGCAGTGATTATCCTCAACTGCCCGGCTGTGCAGTGCACAGAAATTCTGAAAAATGTACCAGTTGGTTGGTGGTGTGCACACCTCACACTGATCATGACCAGCGACGGCAAGGCCCCAGCATGGCAGTGCGTGAATGCTGCACAATGCAACTTCTCACCAGGTGAGACGCAGCCCAATTGGCACCCATACGGAACGCATCACAGGCTGACACTACACCACCAACTGACACCCTGGTTCAACCAGCGCCTGCACTGCTAGCAGCACTAGCAACACCTGCACTGCTAGCATGGCATGCTACAAGTTCAGAACTATGCAGAGCTTGACAGAACCTATCCTGCACCTCGAACTTTGGATATGCGGTTGATTCATCATGCACAGTTTGGATGTCTGCAGACCATACCATGCCGTACACCCTTTCCCCTGAGGGACACCCCATAGGAACCAACACATCGCTCTTGGGGACAATCTCAAGCACCGACCTGCATCCCGTTTTGCACACACGCATGCGGCACCTAGGTTCTACTCATGTATACAGCATCCTAGTCCAACCAGATATGTCCCTTGGGTTATGGAATGCATACACGAAATTCTGCACACTGCTGCTACGATCATGGCCAGCACCAGCAACTGCCTGATCAAGAGGAGCACAGTTACATCCACTGGCATTCAGCTGCTATGCAGCCATGTGCCAGTGGATGTAACTGTGCTCCTCTAGGTCCCCCTGGTATCCCACCCTCCATTGTACAGGTATTTAAAGTGCCACATTGTACAGGTATTCATAGAGCCACAAACTCAAACAGGTTATACCCCTTCCTTGTGAAGAAATGCCAGAGCAGTGATGCTCTGTAACAAAACTGTCCGGACAAGGCTGGGCGCCCAACAATGGTGCCCAACCCAGAAGCTGCCACCTGCGACTCTCCTTTGCAAGGAGTGTGCATAAAACAGCAGCATCCATCACTCAACACTGTACAGCAGCCTGAGCACCACTTCAAATTCTCCAACAGTCTGGGGCTGTGGTAGTATAATACCAATGGTGTCAGATGATGCGAGTAAAAACACACAGTATGCTGGCATGTGGTTGCTGCTTGGAGCCGCAGCAAGCTCTAGCCAGCCCTCTGACACTGGCCTAGTTGGCAACGCATCTCATCAAAACAGACTTCAAAAAATTGGCCAGCTCCTATCCAAACTCTCTCTGTCATGTATGATGTGGAAACCTGGCAGCCGTGCAGCAGAATAACTGAGCCACCATAACACATCAGAATGTGCGACGCCTGACCAAAACTTCTTCCCCAATTGGCAACTGCAACTGGCCACTTCGAAAGTGGCAAGTTATAACAATCGTCTGAGAGGCCCTCTCAGTGAGTTGCTGCTCACAGCTCTCCTGGATGTCGGACGTTCACCAACGCCTTGCCACAGAGAGACACCGGCAGACACGTGTGTGGCAGGTCGGCATCCCACTTTCTGCCACAGGACAATGATAATTTCAAGGGGTACAGACACCAGGCAGTTCCAAGCACAGCCTGCTGCAGGACAGCCCTTGCATGCCATGCAGGTCACTGAGTGGAAAACTCACTGCCTATTGAATCCACCGAGTACCCAGGCGTGCCTTTGATTCATACTCGGAGCCCTGCTTTGCCTAGGGCTCCTAGCAGTCGGGCATACAGTTTGCCTTGCTCCACACAGTCACGCCCCTTGTCCATGTACCTGAGGGGAGCACAGCAGCAGCAGCAGCAGCAGAGGGTACGAATTAGCTTGCAATGTAGGTAGTTCCAGCAGCACTTGCGAACTGGCACACAGCACACTCTGCAGGTGGCATCTGCAAGCAATGACATGAAGGCATGTGGTGGGTGACAGTGACTGCCACCCTCTGTCAGATACAGTGCACATGCAAGCCAGCGAGTCCCAGTAAACCACAAGACCGCCGTGGTTGGCCGGGTCAAATGGATGCCTACCTGGGTACCATGAACGTGTCTCCATATCTGTACCTCAACACTCCCGGAACGTCTCCAGGCACCTGGATGGGAACGCCTCGGAACTTCATGACGCCCAAAGGGAACACCATGGAGGCTGGAACGTCACAGAGATCCCCATGACCTTGAGGTATAGACACCATTGCGACACTACCTGCTGAGGCTGCTGCCTGCTGCTGCTCTCTGGGGTGGTCATCCACCGCTGCTGCAGCAGCTGCCACGGCTGGTGTGCCTCTGCTGCTGTTGTTGCTGGGCACGAGATCAGTGAAGCCGCCATACTGCAGGTTCAGTGCAAATAATCAACTGAATCAAGCCAACACTCGTGACTCAAAGGGCATGTGACAGTGTTCTTGTGGATTGATGAGCACTTGGGCACAACAGCAATCAAGGACAAGATCAGACACGGATACTGGCCAGTGGAATCTTCAATTTGCACCGACCAGTGTGCTTGACTGAACGTCCTTGATTGCTGTTGTGCTCATCTGGCCATCCATGTTCGCTGTAGTGATCTAGATGTGAACACTGCACTCACCAGCACGGGCATGTAGGGGTTGCGGGAATAAAAACAAGCGATCATCATTCGTATTGATCATTCGGTGTCTGCTACGCAGCAGGAGTACAGTTGATACTATATAGAGTGTGACACTCCAAAGTTTGTAGATCAAGGGTCTACTCTGCCAGAGCTGGCAGCCGTAGCCTACCAGGTCCATGATGCCCACTCCGCTGATTACTCTGATCCACTTGATGCTTTTGTCTTCACTGGGCACCACATAGAACACTTTGAAGCCCTTGGGTCTTAGGCGGGCCCTGAGGGAATCCAACAAGGAACCCCAGTCAGGGTTCAGCACTACCAGGTCTGCATCATTATCATGCAGGATGATGTCCTTCTGCAGGTGAAAGAGAAAGGATAGGCTTGTAGTGAGGTGTGGGAAGTTCAAACAGACTGTGGTGAATGCAGAAGCTGCAAATACCATGCTTGGTACTTTCAACACTCGTATGAGCACTGAAGGTCTGTAACTGCTTGTTGCTTATGCTGAAATTGAGTGTCACAGATGTCATGCTCTGTGCATCAGAAGACCGGTAGGACCGTTGCAGCTGGCTGCTGGTCATCGTTTGGCTGTTACTGCGGCAGCCAGCAGTAACAGCCAAACACTCACCAGCAGCCTGCCT
Organism: Coelastrella sp. MACC-549; assembly: GCA_018290735.1. Taxonomy (NCBI): domain Eukaryota; kingdom Viridiplantae; phylum Chlorophyta; class Chlorophyceae; order Sphaeropleales; family Scenedesmaceae; genus Coelastrella; species Coelastrella sp. MACC-549. The sequence continues at coordinate 68,997 of JABEVS010000039.1, forward strand.
GCTGAACAGGCTATGTGATTGGCACTAAGGCATTGTTCTGCTGCTGCTGCAGTTCTCTACTGACCTCTCTGTACATGCCCAGTAAGGTTCCAAAGTCTGCAAAGTACTGCACTCCAAGGTCGTCAAGCACTGCAATTATGGACAGGATCGCACAGGCAGGCAGCATCAAGAGCTGTAATACATGTTTGCTGGACGTTTGAGGCACCAGGCATCTGTCAGCTGTTGTCACAAGGTGCCCATAGGGGCACTGCAAGGATTGCTGTGGCATGTGCATCTGTTGCTGATCAAAACAACCGGTGCAGTTTTCGGAAGGTATAGATGCGCATGTATGAAGTCAGATGTCATGCATATGAGGGTACTGTACCTGGTGCTACTTTGCGGACTAAGTTGCGAAGGTTGCGCCGGCGTAGATGCTGATAGCCCTGCAGAGGCAAAGAGACCAACAAGGTTTCTATCAGCTTGCATTCTAGTGTTCTGCGGCACCATTCAGCACCGATAGTGCACTTAGCCCGGCAAGCACAGCAAGCTGACGCGTTCAAGTTCAAAGTCAGCTGATGCTGAGCATATTCCACTGTCAAGCGCGGATGCGACAGCTGTCTACCTGTATGCCAGCCTTCACGCCACAGTACAAGCTGGTGGCAACCACCATGCCCATAGCAACTGGAGAACGCGCGGCATTTGGTTCCTCGGCAGCTGATGCACTGCAGCTGTTGCAGCGGTGAATAGACTTCGCGTGTTTTCGCCTGGCATCCTTCCTCGGCTCGACAGCAGGACCACTCTGCTCTAATAAGTTTGGAAAACCAGCTGCCATGCTGCTTTTATGCCAGAGCTGTAGCTGTCGACAATTGGCTGCCGGAGCTGAACGGCAGCAGCAATCTCACAGAAAGAACTTTACCACAACTTTTTAGTTTCGAGAACTTGAGATGGTGTCAATGAAGGGGTGCGCGACGAGAGACAGCGGCACAATCAATTCACCCCACAATCACAGCGTGCTGGGCTGTGAACTTGCTTTCGACATCATAATAAGAAGCATTGATAACGATGAGCACTCTATTGGCAACAGACTCCCTTTAGGTCGTGAACCATGTAACAGATGACCTGGCCATCCGTTCCACAGCTTTTCCCGCATCACGCCTAGTAGCTGATCATCGCACTTGTACTCACTTGTGTCTTCAAAACAGCCTTGGGCTGCCTTACATCGGTTGTAACTCCAGCTCCCTGCAACCTAGAGGCCGTAGAAATTCCTCACTCACAGTCGAGCTGGGCTTGGCAATGGCACAGTCGCTTGGGGATCACCAACTTATTGACTGGTGATATCACGAACTGAGGCTACTGTGTTACGCACTAGACACCAAGTACAACTAAACATGCAGCATGTAGCCCGCCACCACTGCTGCAGCATTAAAACCGAAGTGCAGCAGCACAGCTGGCAGGATGCTCCCAGACGCTAGAGTCACTGCCCCGCATGCACCACCTAGGACGCAGTATAGAAAAAATTGCGACGGATCCAGGTGTATCAAGGCAAACAGCGCTGCAGAAACTGCTGCTGCATCTAATCTGCCGAGGCGCTCATTCAGAGCAGTGAGAAGCAGCCCTCTGAACAGCAACTCTTCAGCAACTGCATATAAGTAAAAAAAAAAGACAACGGTAAGCTCAAAATCAACTTGCAGAGCAAGTGCTCTGCACCTTCAGCACTGCTGTTGAATTAAGTTGTGCTGACTGCTTGCCAATGCTCTGTACAGTGACACACATGTGACGTCATAAGAGCATGATATGATGCTGAAGCAGATGGTGACCATAGAACAAGCAACGCACAATCAGCAAGCTGTTGCGTCACAAGCAGTCGAACATATACGGTAAGCAAGCAGCCACCATCCCTCAGGCCTACCTGCTGGTGAAGCTGCTGCTGACAATAATAGTAGTGGGGCCTCCTGCAGCCCAAGACCCGGACTGCCCATCAACAGCATAGCACTGCTGCTGCTGCTGCTACCAGCTATACTGCTGCTTGCTTCTGCTGCTTCTCCTCCTGACAGCAGCAGCTGAGTGTTGCCGGTCTTTATGGCAATAGCAGTATTGATAAGCACCCAGAGCACAGGCCCCGCTGCTAAGCCTGTGCAACAGGCCAAATACAACACAAGCGGCAGCAAGCACACAGTGCTAACATGCCCTTGGTACCAGGCATACTCTGTGTGCTGCATGTAGCACATGCTTGACTAGCGGCTGGGTCCGGTGGAAAATCATGTACAGGGTCATTGGTGATCAAGTTTTGGTCTTCGACACTCACACAACTGTGCCAAGCGCTTGACCGCCCAACCAGGGCCATTTTCAAACTATCAGCATCACTGACTTCATGGTATGAACGCAACACAATGCAGGAAATTAGCACTGCAGAGTCATCACACTGGCTGATGACCATTAGATACATCAAAACCGCGGTAAGCAAACTGGAGTGAGTTGATTTAACCATGGTTACCTCACCCGTTAAACACTGCTTCAGGCTTGCAGGAGTCAGTCGAAACGTGCCTTGTAAGCCCCAGCCCTTCTGCTGGGCCCAGATGACAGTGGGCAGCACAAATGCTCCCCATTGCAGCAGGGCCAGGCGGCCGGCTGCTGTGGGTCCTGTACTGGAGAGCAGCCACTGCCCTGAACAACGACAGTGGTGACATGCCAGGCCTTGGTCAGTCTATAGCAGACCGCTGCAGTTGTCTGTGTTTGAGGGGTGCAAGTGTGCTGTAGTAACCTTGTTACCTGTCTCTGCTTGTATTATGAGGTTTTGTGCAAGCAGCGCCCTGGCAAGGCATCCTGATGAGCTATATGTGCGCCCGTAACTCCGGCTGCTGGTGATGGACAGCATGCTATGCGCAGTTTTGATGCCTCGTTGCAAAGTGTGGTGGTTTTGTGTTGATCACATGCACACCAGCATATCGACATGGCACAGTGCTGCATATATGTTGATTATCATCCCGTTCTTGTCCTGAGGGTATGCACTGCTGTTTGCTGGTGTGTACTATTATAATCTCACCAAGAGGAGTAAAGTCCGTTAGAAATAGTAAACCCAGTGCAGTGTAGCAGTACCTGCACACAGCAGCTACCAGATGTTGGCAAGATGCTACAGCCATGAGCTGCATACTCATTTAACACTAGTAACACCCAGAAAGCTTCAGCATACATACAATTATCACGGGCCTCATACCAACTTACTAAGTTAGTAACAGGTGCATTACCTGCTTACCAATTAATACCATCCATAAGTGCTGGCCGTGATCCCACTGTACCGCTGCCTTGCTGCTGCAGATCCCCTGTGTCGGGTAGGCTGCTATTGTCATCTTTTTGTGCTTTCAAAGCATATAATGAGGCAGTTGCACGCCTTCTGCATGGTTGTGAGACAGGGGGATGTTGTAGGTGCAAGCTGCTGCGAAGGTGGCGAAAGCTGCTGCGCCTGCGTGGCTGTAGCCAAAGTTGATGCGGGTCTCTGCTGCAGCAGCAACTTCGGCTGTTGGCCTGCAGCAGGGGTGACATTGGACCAATCAGTACACGGCAGCACATAGAGTCGGAGCTACCTGCACTAACAGCAGGCACACCACGTGGCAGATCCCTTGAAGAGACCTTCAATGAGAGCAGGCATGCCACTGGGTGGTACGTAACACAAACCAGTGTTACATGCCACAGTGCTGCTGCCATTCCTGCTGCGCGATGACAAATGTCCGAATGCATGAGTGAGCGTTTGGTGATCCTGCTTGTCGCCATCAACGCTTCATTGCCTTGCTGACCCAGAGACGGATTCGCGCTTGAGTTGCTTGCCTCGCGTTGTCAGCTGCGGAGCAAACCAGAAAACATATATAAAGTTTGCCGAGCAAAGGTGTGTCCTGGCGCACTTCTGGTGCGATCTTTGAATCAAAGTTTGTCCGATCACTCTCGTTATGCCGCAGTGCGCACTGTGTACATCCTCCGAGGCAGCCGTTAATGGGTAGATTGCATGCACTTGTATTGAAGGCAGTGTGCCGGCATGTCCTGCCAGCCATGCTGCGTTGGTTCAACCACCCATACAGATGCAAAGTCCTTTCTGAAGCGCTGCAGCGGTTCACCCTGGTATCAGTAAATCATTGCTTGCAGGTTTGACCTTTACAACCATGAAACTGACGTTTCGCACGATCAAAGGCACCACTTTCAATGTGGATGCCGAGCCCACCAAAACTGTGGGCGAACTCAAAGCAGCTGTAGAAAGCTCGCAAGGAGCAACCTTTCCCAAGGATCAGATGAAGCTTGTATATAAGGGCAAGGTGCTGGACGACGAGGCCAAGGCTATCTCTGAGTATGGGGTTGATGAGAGCGGTTTCTTAGTGGTGTTCATTCAGAAGAAAGCAGAGCCCAAGGCAGCACCTGCCGCAGCAACAACGTCAACACCCGCAGTGCCTGCACCAGAGGTGAGCACTGTGCCAGCCATCCGCTCTTCTTTGCACATGCACTGCTCATCTCAGCCAGAACAAGCTTGGTCCACGACTTTCATGCAGTTGACATATAGCCCAGTCTCCTCGACATAATCAGACCTGCTTGGTCAAAGACCAGCTGGACAGCATCCCTAAGCTGTCAACATCGTTTGGTAGACTTACAGCCATGATGTATGCATGTGGTGCAGGCCCCTTCAGCCATGCAGGTGGATGCTCCTGCAGCACCAGCAACAGCCGCAGCACCAGAAACTCCAGCAGCAGCTGCAGCAGCATCAGCAGCAGAGCCCTCAGACCCTTACTCAGCAGCAGCAAGCCATCTACTGTCTGGCTCAGCGCTTGAGCAGGCAGTCAATGGCATCTGTGAAATGGGCTTTGCCAAAGAGGAGGTCATGCGTGCTATGCGTGCAGCCTATAACAACCCAGAGCGTGCAGTAGAGTACCTAATGTCAGGCATCCCAGAGAATGTGGTACCTAGGGTACCACCACCTGCGCAGCAGGCTCCTGCTGCAGCAGGTGGCGAAGCAGCAGCAGCAGCTGACAGCGGCGCTGGTGCCCCAGCAGCAGTGGCAGGTGGTCCAGCAGGCCCTCCTGCCCCTCAGGCGTTTGACATGTTCGGTGGTGGTGGTGGTGCAGCTGCTGGAGGTGCTGAAGGAGAGGCCGCTGCTGCTGGACCGCTGGATTTTCTAAGGGGTAACCCACAATTTCAGCTGTTGAGACGGGCAGTGCAGTCAAACCCTGATATCTTAGGCCCCATGCTGCAGGTGAGTAGGTTGGATGTCAAGGAAGATATTTCAGTGTGATAGCAACGGGCCCTGGCACTATTGGGCTGCAGGAGACACACAGTTGCTTCTGTTGCTGCGTGCAGTGTTGCAAGTTTTGCTGAGTGCCGGCAAGTTTATGAGGTGTGCCCTGACCTTGTCTGCAGCATGACACAGTAGCAACTTCTGTTGCTGAAACCACACTTGCAGCAACCTCCCTTGTTTGCTGCTTTGTCCACATTTATCCTTGCAGGAACTACGCAAGCAGAACCCCCAGTTGATGCAGCAGATTAGTCAGCACCAACAGGAATTCATGCGCATGGTGATGGAGGAGCCTGAGGAGGGAGAAGACGAGGAGATGGCACAGATGGCTCAGCTTCTGGGAGCAATGGGGGGAGGAGGGGCAGGGGCAGGGGGACTGCCACCAGGTGTTGTACAGGTGAGTAGGTGGATTGTTTGAGGCCTCTGACAGCAACTGCCATCTATGAGTAACTCTCACAGATGAGATGTTGTTGGTCAAGCTGTGACCCAGTGCTATTCTAATGTTGCATTGCCTGGGTGGCTGTGACAGACAAGCGCTAGGCCCCTGGACATGTGACGCATCTTCCCTGGGTTACAAGCCCGGTTGCCTGTGTATTGTGCCTGCCTTGAAGCCGTCAGTGCTGCTACATGTGCTCATGTTGATCTTAGTGAAGTTCACATGGCAATCAGCTACACCTCTCTGCCAATCGAACACTAGCCAACTAAAACAAAGATGAGGTAACAAAATAACGCAAACTCTGCACCACCAGGTAACTGACAGAGTATTTATGCGACTGTTCCGCACTACAGATTGAGCTTACAGAAGCTGATCGGGCTGCCATTGAGCGCCTACAAGGCCTGGGCTTTGAAAGAGACGCCTGCATTGAGGCGTACTTAGCTTGTGATAAGAATGAGGAGATTGCAGCAAACTTCTTGTTGGAAGGCGGGTTTGGAGGGGAATAGGTCACATCATTGATTATGTGATATATGTGCTGATGATTGTGGCTCATGTTTGAACACGGACTTGCTGGGTCTTGGCATCACTGAATGTGATGAAATTCAGCCGTGCAGCAAGGTGAGATGCTATGGCAAATGCGCTGACATGCGTCGGGGTGAATGTGTGGCATATTGCGTGCCTCAACATCGGCTGTTGCCTGATTGTCATCCTGAAGGGAAAGCAGACATTGAAACCATTCCTATGGCTGTATTGACATGGAAATTGTTCCTATGGTGGATGTGTGCATCAGGCCTCCGCCCAACCGCCACTGTGCTTATGTGTGAGCCTTACTGGCCTGTACTCAGGCTTCTGTTGCAGCTCATAGGAGTCGTCTCTCAGAATGGGCCATTGCCAAGTACAAGAGAGTGAGCCATGCATGCAACCGTTGTGACATATGACATTGGATGCACGTGTTGGTGACTCGATCCTGAGCCTCAGTCTCTTGACAGTTACAGACTTGATTGGATCACTTGACACCAGACTCCAATGTTGCACTTGGTCGAGGTATGGCGGCGCCGCTTGGTCAGCAGGACTCCTGAGGTGACCTCGGGTCGCACCCTGTCGCTGGCTCCGTGATGTGTCTATCAAGAATGATGCTTTGTCTCAAGAATGATTCTTTGTCGGTGATGCCGCCAGTGGCAGCGCCGTTGAGACCGTCTCAGGCTTCCGTTGGTGGTAATCGCCAGTGCACATGGCTCAGGCGGATCTTGATCCGATCTGGCAGTGCCACCGTGGCTGCCCGCAAACGGCTCAGCCTGGCACTGCCACGGTGGCCCACCCCCTGGCAGATGCTCAGCCCGCGGCGCCCGGCCACGGTGGCATGACGCTCCAAGCTGGAGTCCAGTGGGGGGTTGACTCGTAGCACGCCCTGCCTGAGTCGATAAGCCTGACGGAAGTTGTTAATCATTCACAGATAAAGAGCCTCAAGGTTCAGCACGCGCAGAGCCCAATAGATGCCACCACAGGCTCTGGACCTGATGATGGAGCACGTGCTGAACATCAGCTGTGGCACAGCAGCAAAAGTGTTCTGGTGCGTATACTGCAGTATACACTTATGTAAGACCAAATGTAGACCATTGCTGTCTGAAATGTACATGATAACGTTGCCACGACACCTACAGACACCCACAACAAGCTAGTTACAAGGCGTCATTATGCTAAATACTACAATAAACTTTGTGCCAGGTACTCTATAGAATGCTGTGATCCCATCAAGCACCAAAAGCCGTAGCCCCCGCCTCCATCTGCTCAACATTAGCAACAGCTGCTGGCTCATGCTGCTGCTATTGCTGCTGGGGAATAGAAGCTTCTGTTGCTTGCCCAGTTCCTTGTCCCAATCCTGCTGCACCATCTGCAGGAGAGAATGCCGTTGCTGCTGCTTGCTGCGACTGCTCATGTGGCAACGCTGGTACACCTTGCGATGGGGGTGTTGTTTGCTGCTGTTCCTGTTGTTGCACAAAGTTGACTGCTGGCTGTGTTATAGCAGGTGCTGTCCCAACAGGTAGCACCTGCTGCTGCTGCTGCTGTTGTTGTGACACTGCAGGTTGCCCCTGCCCGAGTGCTGCTGCTGTTGCTGTGGCTGATGACTGCAGTGCCTGCATGCTTTTCTGCTGCATCTGCTGCTGTATTTGTTGTTGCTGCTGATGCTGTTGTGCCAGCAGGTGCTGCACTGTTGTTGCATTCATGGGGTTGACTCCAGCAGATGTGATGGCCTTTAATCTGTCTCTGTAGCGCTCCAGGTTCTTGAACCGCTGATCAGTATCATACCGTCGAACACTCACCCAGTGGCGTTTCAGGGCCTTGACAGCTTCCTGCAGTAGCAGCAGCAACAGCATCGGAAGCACAACAGGCTGTTACGTTTGTTGAGAGGAGGGATTATGCTGCAGATGAATGTGGTCGGGTTACAGGGTCCTTGAGAGGCTGCAGGGAGGAGGGGGGCTTTGCAAAAGGTATACCTACTTTGTCGTACCAATGTAACATGAGCATGATCAGCCCTAGAGAGATCAGTCAGCCCATGACCCAGAGAAGCATAGCAACGTGCACTGCCAGTTGCCAGTGATTCTTCAGACATCCCACCAGCCTGTTGGCAAACAATGTCAGCTCTGCTTCTGACAGCACGATGTTTCATGAGTGCATACAGGTGTGGGTGCCAGATGTCAGTGTTGTAACCAAAGACACACCTCTGGGTCATAGTCCTCTGAGTCGTCAGGAAACACTGGTGCTTCATCTGCTGCTGCTGTTGCTTCTGAAGCAGGCAGGGGTCGTGGCAACATCAGCGAATTGGTCTGCACAACAGCCGGTGAAATTCATAGAAGGAAAAAAAATGGTCAGCGACAGCAGCAGCCTACTAAGTTGTAGTACTGTCTGTGGTACTATGTGGTTAGCACTGATGCTTTGAAGAATACTTGCTGCTCAGCAACTGGTTCCAACCTGGTGGCTGCTGCATCTGTGACTGGCACGGCAGGACCCGCTCTGTGACTGGCACGGCAGGACCCGGTGCAGTGGGCATGAGACGCGTGTGGTTTGGGGTATACGTTCTCTGCTGTGCCCATTTGGTGGGGTCGGGCGAATTTTTGCCTAAAGAAGGATGCATATTCAGAGCATGACCAGCATCAACACTATGGCAGCAGCAGGTGCTCACCGGCAGAGATAAGGATTCCACATCTGTGTCTGGATCATTTCGCATCCAACGGCGAGCAAGAACATACCTGCTCACAAGAAGTGTGGACCAGTCTCCGCAAGATGCCAAAGAACCGAGAGAGGCCCACAGCATGATGAAGATAGCATGCCTGGACACTAGTGCTGCGAGTGGAAACTATCAATGCAGCAGAGATCACCTGCACAGTGTGTGATGGCTGAAAAGGTGACTCATATGCAGCATATGAATCTGCATCAAGCTCAAATGACAGCTTCATAAAGCTCATCATGAGCTGCCTCACTGCTGTAGGTCTACTGAAAACAGCGAAGTCACCAGCCTGCTCTTGCTGTGTGGTGCTGCATGTGCTTGTGCAGAACTTACCCAGCAGGTGGGTCGTTGATGTTATCCACGTACACCTGCAGGATGATTATGATGAGCATATGCCAAAAGAGGTGTTCGCGGCAGTGGCGGACAGACACAAACACAGTGCTTCGCTGCCTGCGTACTCCTTGCTTCTTATGAATGACAGGAACCAACGCGTACAAGTGTTGACCAATCAAAGAAGCAGCAACTGTGTCATGTGTGAGCTGTTTGAGGGGTAGCTGCCAGATCACCTACCGCTCTGTCATGCACGTTCAATACCGCTGGCACTGCGGGTCTGGCGAGCTCCGCGACGGCTAGGACAGTTGATAGGGGGCCCATCATGGTTGGCGCGAGGCCTGCAGACACTCCGGTGACATCGGCTGCGCTGTTGGCTTGGCCCCACATGAGATCTAGAGCTGGTACTGTTGACAGATACTATAGTTGCAAGGATGCCCTTTTGCGATGCCTGATGGTCTGATACAAGACAAGACAATGTGCGTTCTATCAGCAGTGCTGGCTTGCAGCTGGTAGAGCCTGTGCTCTGTGATTGGCAGCAGCTGTGGTAGTGATGGATGCCAGGCCAATACTTAAGTATATTGCTATACGCGCAAACTGTTGCATGTCCATTTTCGACGCATAGCAGGATTCCCTGGAGTGATGCAATCCCTTTCTGCAGCAGGTCGCGCAGATAGATAAACCGGCGAAGTTTGAAACGAGCTGCGGGCCAGGGGGCCTTTCAGTCCTTCAGTGCTCGTTAAGCTGGCTTATTGGAGAATTCATTTGTTTATTGTACGGCAACACTTGTTCGACCTGTAGCTGTTGACGCTGAAGGGGTCTTCGGGTTGCTGACCGAGTTACTGATTGCATTTGCATTTGGAATGTCAATAACTCACCCTTGCAATATTTCTCTCAACTTAGGCGGCAGGACACTGTACAGCACCGGGACCAGTCATAGGAGCTGCAACTGTCGCTAGGCAGCTTGCCAAAGATGGCCTATTGGTTGTCAGTATGATGCTTTGACGTAGGCAGATTTGTGCTACCCGAGCTGCTGGGGACATGACTTCCCCTGCCAGGACATTGACAGAGGAACAAAGGCAGCAGATAATTTCAAAGCTGCTTGCTGAGAGGCGAAGCAAGGGTGGTAGGCAGTCCTGTGCTGCTGACGTCGACGAAGAGCGCACAAAGCGTGTGCAGCAACTGCTGGCATCCCGTGCAGCAGCCAGGCAGCACGTGCAAGGTACGGAATGATCATCAGAACTCATCCAGCAGTATGCGCCCACTCTCAGCTTGCCACCTGCAACCCCAGCTCTTGCACCATTTACAGGTGGGCACCTACACAAACGACTATCAGCAGATGGATATCTGGTCAAGGAGAAATCTCTGGACGCCCTGCTGTCGCCTGGCAGCACATGCAGTCTACGCAGCAATGCACCAACAGTGCAAGACCCAGCACCAGGTCCTGCTGCAACAGTGAAAGTAGCACCCATATGCCTGGCACAGCACACTGCTGCAGAGAAACACAGCTTTGTTCCAGGGGATCAACCTACTCAGCAGCAGCGGCTGCAGCATTGCCCCAGTCGTTTGCAAGCAGCTGCACCACCAGAGTTGCCAATTGGGGGAGCAGTAGATGGCCCTGTTGATGTTAGTACCCTGTGGGAAGCCCCAGAGTGGCCGAGTCAGCAGATCTCTTCGCTTTCACTTGAGGAAGAGGGTGAAGCCAGCTACTGCCCATTACCAGTTGACTATGTTGGTGAGTTCGTACATATGTGCAGTGTGATAAACACTGACAGACCAGCATCATGCATTGTGGAGCAGCAGTCGGCCGGGCCTTGCTGGGAACTGGGAAAAACATACAGTAATGGCCATTAATTTTCTAAGTTCAACTATCAGTAATTCAATTAACCAGTTGCATGCTTGCTTGCACCAGGCGCAGAGGACCAGCATCTGCAGAGGGGTTTGTGGCAGCAGGATGACCAGCAAAGATTGAACCCCCAGCAGCAACCCCAACCACAGCAGATGTGGCAGCTGGATCCAAAACAGCAGCCAAGTCAGCAGCCAGTACGGCAGCAATGGCAGCACCAGCAGCAGAAGGCACCGCCACAACACCAGTTGCAGCAGCAGCAGCAGCAGGACATGCCGCAGCGACCACAGCAAGCCATACAGCAGCAACCCATCAAACAGCAGCGACAGCAGCAGCGCCGACTGCTCAGTTCTGCATGTGCTTCCTTGCCACCTGGGTACCCAGCATCTGCTGAGGAGCGTTTGCTGCAGCTGTCACAACCAAAGTCAGCAAACAGGCAGAAGTATGAACAGGTGTGTGTGCCGGATGTTGTACAACATCTCTTAATTATCTACACTCTCTGACTCAGCAAGTGCTTGTGCATGGACTGCTGCTGAACCTTCATATCTGCTTCTTGACGCTCACCGGTGTCATGTTCAGCAGCTTGCAGCCTGATTGCAGTGCAACTGGCAACATCAAGGCATCAGACCCTTTGCATACACAACATGTGGTTGACCTGTGAGCTATGTGGCTGCATGCACCGTAGATAAGCAGCACACTTTGGCCTCTTTGACACATGTAACAAAGCACTGCACTTCACACATGAGAGCATGCATATCATTTCAGTTGCCAGCTCATTCAATGTTGCGTGGCTCTATTACTATTACATGAAAGTGGCACTGGCTCTTTTCCATGCAGATGAGGCAAGCAGCGGACCTAGATGTTCTACAGCACTGCTCTTTTGCTCCTAAGACTGGCAGAGGGCCTGAGCATAAGCTCGGACACAGAACCCTGCCTGTGACTGAACGCCTCTATCTCACAGCAGTAGAGCGGCAAGCTCGACTAGAACGCAGAGCAGCAGAGCAGCAAGCTAGCAGCACGGACGGCTGCACATTCGTGCCGCAGACAAATCGGGCGTCGCAGGAGCGGCACCTAGCAGCGTATGAGTATGTGCCCATTCACAAACGTCTGGGTGAGGTGCTGCGCAGCAAGAATGAGAAGCTGGCGCAGATACAGCTGGAAGTAGAGCAGCAAAACAGGGACGCTACCTTTACGCCAAAGATCAACCCACGCTCATCGGTGTTGGCGCTGAGGCGCAGCAGGCAGCTGGGTTCTGCTGAAACCAAGGACAGTAGCAGTGCTCAGCAGGATCAGGGCAGGGACAGCAGCAGAGGACGGGGGTCCCTGCGAAGGAGCAGGTGGGTCATTGGGGCCATATGCTGCTTAAGTCTGCTCAAGTGTATAGTGCATGCTGCAGTGCGTGTGCAGCAAAGTAAACTTTCTTATATTATGATCCCCCAAGTTGGTAGCATGAGGACGCTGCAAGGGTACGTGCCAAGGGTTCTCCATCTGGTGTTTGGTTGAAACCTTGGACGCTTGTGCAGTGGTCAGGCCAGTTGACAGACTCTGTCAAGCTGGGCTGAAGAGGGTGGGCATCTGCAGGCAGTGACATCGTCACTTTGATTATGTAACAACTGAGTATGGCTTGGTACATAACAAAGCCAGTTGTGTTCCATAACGCACAATGTTCCTGAAATAGAAATAGATGATTGAACATGATGGAGCTTGATAGCTCCCCAACTGTGTGCATTGCAGGAGTGAAGCTGACCTGCTTGCTCAGCAGCAGCAGTACAGCTTCACACCCCGCATCAACCGCAACAGCAAAGCCATGCTACAAGCAAGTGGTGAGATACCTGCCGGCTTCCTGGAGCGCCAGGAGTACTTTGACAGGCTGGCATCCGAAAAGAAGCAGCTGCTGCAGCTGGCCATTGAAGACCAGCACTGCAGTTTCACGCCAGGTGGCAGCACAAGTGACCTGGCCCTTGGGTGTGTAAGCCTGAGCATTATGACCGTGGGAAAGCTGCAGCTGCTGTCTGAATTAATTGTTGCCAGTGGTGTCTGCTGGTCAGCCGTGTGTTTTGTCTCCCGTCACATCTAGTCAGGGTGCCACAGGGGCAGCCAGTTAGATGTGGACTGCAGCAGATGGATAGACAAAACAGAATGCGCATATGAATTGTGCGGCATGGCAGCTGTTGTGGCCACACGCCAGATGAGACTTGGCAGCCCTGTGACATCATTTCACTGTGTTCTCACTGCTGCTGATCACAGTCACAGCACAAGCAGCTTTGAGGATGAGAGCTACCTGGAGCGCATTGAGCGCCTGGCCTACCAAGACAGCCGCAAGAAGGAGGCAGCCCGGGCAGCACTGGCAGAGCATGTCCACAACAGCGAGTGCACCTTCAGGCCAGCTATAAACCCCAGGAGCCAGAGAATTGCCCAGGTTGGCATGAGAGGTCCTGAAGAATGGTAGCCTTGCTTGATGCAAGTACAGGCATGCCTGCATCCTTCTCTCCTTTGCGGTGTTCAACCGGTTTCCCCAGGGGTCAATTACACTGCCAGACCCCCCCCCTGCCTGGCCCTTGAAGGGTGTATTGGATGTGAGGGGTACACAGGCTCCAACTTTGCACAGTATGCAGAACGTGGCTTGTAGAGGCTGGACTATCTTGAGGGCCTGTGACGCCCAAGGGGTTTGAGAGCAGAATGGGTTGGTGCCTGCTTGCCTGTTTGTCTTCATAGGACACACAGGTCATTCATTGCCTGCCGGCACTGCTGCCAGGCCAGGAGACTACTTTGAGCAGCAAGTCTGCCTTGCAACATGCGACACTATCACTGCTGCTGCTGCAGGCAACGCCTCTCCATGAGCTGTATGAGAACAGCAAGGGCAAGATGAAGCGGGGTGCAGCAGCACTGGCAGTGCAGATGCAGCGGGAGCAGGAGTGCACCTTCAGCCCAAACCTGCAAAAGCCAGGAGTTCCACAGTCATCACCAATTGAGGCAACTCTCAGCCTCTCACCCTCGGTGAGCAGTCATCTCAAAACATATCAGTTTAACTAGCATATGCCATAGCATTTCAACTTGCTGCATGGCTGAATTTCTTTTACATATCAGTTTATCTGCCAGCGCATCCAATGTTGCCACGGCTCTATCTCTGTTACATACTTAATCTATCTCTGAGTCAACACATACTGAGCGACATGAGAGACATCAACACACACTGAGTGTGTTGCTTCTGTTACCTGCTCTGCTGATGCTGTGGACCATGTGGTTCATGTTGGCAACTGCATGCGATACTGTCTGCTGTACAGTACAGTAGCTGTCATTTTTCACTATTTTGTTCCATCCACTGGAAGTCAGCATACAGGCTGCAGGCAGGTAGCAAATCTTGTTGCCAGTCCAGCACTGGCAGCCTGCATGCAGGATCATCTACTGTATGGTCCTGCCCCGCCCTGAGTGACCTCAAAGTTGATTTGGATTCAACCAAGGCGTAAGAGGGTGACTGGCTACAGCTCCCATGAGTTCAGCGTAAAACTTGAGCTTTGCTGGTTGGGACGCTAAATGAGCTGCATGATCCCGGCGTTCACCGCCCTCTGCTGCCCGCCTCACCTGTGCTTGTCCACAGGAGGTGGAGGCGGTTGTTCACCGGTTGCACACTGCCAAGCAGAGCAAGGAGGATAAGATTGAGACGGCAATCAGCTTCAAGCAGTACCAGGAGCTGAAGCAGTGCACATTTGCTCCAGAGATCAATAAGGAGGTGCCTAAGCAACAGGTGAGGTGTTTCAGCTGGCTCGTCAACCTGCAGAACGTTATGCTGCTATAGTCAGGATCATTAATGAGGTTGATACTGGCATAAACATGTTGGTTCATGTGCCAGCTGATCCAATGTTGCATGGCTCTATCTCTGTTACATTGGCTGGCCGCAAGGCCCTCAGGTGTCATGTCTCTCAGAGGCCACAACATTACTCATCAGTTCCAAAATGCTTCCAAGCTCCAGTAGGAGAGTGGCGCATGAACATTGAAAACGCACACGCAAACGGCTTAGCAAGCTTCATCACCACGTGTGCACATGCTGTGTCATACACTGTTGCACTGGACTGCAAGCAGCTTGGTGCCTTAACGGAAGAATGCATGCCATGGGAGAGTACTCTGTGGCACCACATACCACCCTCTGAGGACTCACTTCACTGACCCACTGTGAACATCTAGTCAGCAGTCGCACATGATGACTTTTTCAGCCAGCAGAGACACAGCACTATGCTCATGACCCATGAACAAGAGCATACCCGACGCCAGCAGCAGCACAAAGCTGCCAAGCGTGTCCTGTGTGACTCACAACAGAACATCTGCTGTACCACTGATGCTAGCAGCATGACCAGATTAGATTGTTTATTGTGCATCAGGTGCATCACAGACTGCAGCACGGGATTATCATACTGGCAGCACAATGTGACAGCCATTAGGGCCCGCCACAGGTGTCTTGACAGGTGCTCACCACCGGCACCGCCGGCACCCTTTCTATGATTGCTGACACCACTGCTGTTATCTGTGACTCCTGCAGGGTCCTGTCTTAGTCCGTGGCTTGGGTCGCTACATGGAGCTCAAGGAGATGGCCAAGCGCCAGGCAGAGCAGAAGGCGGCTGTGGAGGCCAAAGTCTTCATGACAGACATCCACTCAAAGCCAGCACCCAGGCCATTCACAGTGCCTCAACCATTCAGACTGGGCCGCAGTGTGGAATCTGCAGGGCAAGAGGAGCAGCGGCGAGCACAAGCAGCAGCAGAAGCAAAGCAGTATGCAAACCGTGAGTGTACATTCAAGCCACAGATCAACAACAAGCATCAGACGCGGCAGCAGAGGGTGCAGAAGCTTCTGGAACTGAGGGCATCAGCTAGCAGTTGACATGATGATGTAATGCATTGCATGGGCTGATGCATACTGGGCTGATTGCTCACCGTAACCAGTGTACTGTTGTCTGCTGCTTGAGACATCCATGTGTGATGCTGGTGGCCTGGAGCATGACCAGATGCCAGCAGCATGTGCTCTCAATTGGGGGCTGCTGCAAAGCAGACCCAACAAGTTGTGATATAAGTTGAGTCTGAGCGCATACGCTGTTGGTGATCTGCGAGTCTGACTTGAGCCTGCATCTTAAGCCTTTGAAAGCAGGCTTGGCCATGGATTCATGTTCTCTGCAATGCTGTCTTAACAGTTCACGCAGAACATGGGTATTGACCGATCTCCTGCCAGAGGCTTTACCTGCTCAGGCTGTGCAGCGTCAAATGCTGGCAGCGTTTGCAACAGAACTCGGCTTGCCAAAATGGCTGGAGCCTTCAGCTAGTGAGTCACTCTGTCGGCTGAGTTGCAGGCGGCGGCTGCATCAAGGTTAGATGCAACGTGATACAGCAGCCTAGACAGTGACCTGACCATGCTATTAACCACCTGGTTGGAACATAGTTGGGTGATGGAAATTTGCTGTCAACCGCTGGTACTGCTTGCTGTAAACATGTACTGCCTTCTGTGTGATGTCATCAACCTGTTGCTCCATCACCACCAACTGCTCTTCTATTGCAGCCGTGCTGGAACAGGATCCTGCAGTGCATGTAGTGCTGCCACTGCTGCTGTCGCCGCCTGCCATACTGCTGTAAGCTGATTCAAACTGCATCATAAGCCGCTTGGGCTCCAAATCTTGACATCTAGTGTAGACTTTTACGAGCCTGGTCAGATGCAAGCCTTGTTGCTGTGCTGCTGTGATGAACTGCTGGGCTTCTGCTGCTGGCAGAATAAGACAAAGCCTCCCGCTGGGCTGCAGCAGTTCTGCTGCGCCAGCTGCCAAGTCGCTGAAAGGCAGCAGTACATCTGCATGTCTTGCCGCTGCTCTGGATGACGTATCTGGCTTGCTGCTTTGCACGAAATAGGGTGGGTTGGTGATGATCATGTCATACCTAGTGCTGCAGGAGTCAACCCAGTGTTGAAAGCTGGAGTGCACTGGGAACAGCCGCTCAGCCCATGGCGATTGTTGGAAGTTTTCGCTGGCTTGCATGTATGAATCTTTATCAATATCTATTGCGTGTATTCTGCTGTGCTGTCGCTGAGTCTTTTGTGCCATCATCAGGGCGAGGACCCCAGTGCCCGTCCCTATGTCCAGAATGGCTCGGCTGTCTGGGGGTGGTTGCGCCCATGCACCAAGCAGCATGGAGTCAGTGCCCATCTTCTGGGCACACTTGCCATGGTTCAAGTCAAAATACTTGAACCTGAACACTGTGCTTCTGGCACGGACCTACATGATGCAGAAGATGGGTAAGAACAAGATCAGCTGTCTGCTGCACCAGGCCCCATCGTAGTACACTGGCGACATTCAATGTTTAGGGCAGTGCCTAGCAGAGCACAACAACTGGTGGCGGTCTGTGTGATTGGTTGGGAATAACATTGGATTCTGCCGTTGATGCACCTAAGTGGCTGCCTCCTGTGTTCTGCCGTATACATCATATGCAAAATGGCATGGAAATACGCTCGGATACGATCTCTTTGATGACACAACAACCGGCTCGTGTTCGTGGTTCTGCACCTTCTTGTTTGCCACAGCCTGGTCAGTGTGGCGCACTGTGCCTGCTGCTGCTGCTGCTGCTGCTGCTGTTGCTGTATAGCAAGATGAGCGGGTCATTGTGGACCGGCAATGCTGATACCAGACCATATTATGCCTCATCACCACCAACCGCGGCGTAGGCTCGTGGAAGGCCAAAGAGAAGTCGAGAGCGAGCAGGCTGTACGGTCATGTGAGGTGTTAACACTGCAGTACGGCACTCACTGCTAGGAAAGCTGTGCGGGTTGAGGCTTGGTAAACAGTGTGTTCATTCAATAACGCATCAAAGCGCCGGAGAGCGCGAAAGCAAAACCCCCTCTTAAACCAGCCGGCGATGTTCAGTCAAGCGCATAAGCAGGCTCGGGCCCGGGTACCCGCCCTTTTCCTTCTGGAGCCCTTTCGACAGTTTGTGAAAAATTGTCAACATGGCTGACGACGGCGTAAAGAAGGTGAGAACACGCCGCAGAGCAAGTCCCAGTTTTCAGCCTCTGCTGGGTGTCAGCAAGGTCCCTTTCAGCTGTAATTCATTAGCATGTTCCAGGACTATATCATAGTCGCGCACCTCCAGCAGCCCGCCAGAGCACTTATGGCTTCATGCTGATGGTTCTGTCAGCGGCAGCCCGCTGAGAGGCATAGCTGGCTTTAGGACTCTCAGACCTCAATATCAGCATAGAATGTGCTGAGGACAGCCTGCAGCAGCTTCCAGGAAGCGTTATGCGGACGGCAACCATTCAGCAGTAGCCTAAGCAAGTCAACAGTGCAGCAGTCCATTGCCCAGCAGCTATCTTGGGCACATGGGAGCAGCTATCAGTATCCATGGTAGCTGATCTGATCAGCTACTACGGATACGGCGTTCATCACAATCTTGAACATCTTGGGACTGCTGCCCTGCGCTGCTTTACTGTGTCGATCTCTGCAGAGGACTTTCCGCAAGTTCACCTTCAGGGGTGTGGACCTGGACCAGCTCCTGGACATGAACAGCGATGAGCTCATTGAGCTCTTCCACGCCAGGGCACGCCGCAGGTGAGAGGCGGATGAAGCATGCGGGCTGAAGCAAGCAGGCGAGCAGGAACAGCAGCTGCAACAGCAGATCAGTAATGATCACAGCAGGTGCAGCCTGGGACACAGCCAGACAGCACTACTCACTGGCCGAGAGCTCAAATTACGTCGGAGCAGTGTGCCTCGCAAGCAGCAGGCAATGGCGGAGTAAGCGGCACTGGCAGCCCTGCTTTACCTGGCACTGCTGCATGCTTGACGCTTTGCTGCGGGGCATGGCAGTGTCCAATCCCCAACAGCTCGTGCAGTAGAGCAAAGGAAGCCAAAAGAGTGGGAAGGAACTGTAGATCAGCTGCAGCCATGACTGTTGTGGTAGCACAATGGCAAGATCACAAAGTGTTTTGGGGAGTGCTGGACAGGCCTTGACCTGCCCGACACTGCTGGGAGTGGCAGGCATGGTGGCAGCAGGGGTCCAGAAAAGCAGATGGGTCCAGCGGTTTATAATGATACAGCATTCTGGAGGGCTGCAGTTATATGCAGCTGCTGCGTGTGAGGTGCCTGAGAGCCCCAGGCAGCAGCAGTGATGCAGCATGACTGCCGTCCTGTGACAGCAGAGGTGGCAGAGCGTCCATGCTGTTGTCAATATGCCTCTGCTGTAGCATCAGCCATAGTCAGCAGTGAGCATGTTGCTGGTTTTTTTGTGCTGCTACTGCTGATCACGGTTGCTGCTCATGCCCTTGATTCATCAGTAGTTGTGCATGCCCTGCGTGTCCTGCCTCTAATGATGATTATGATTGTGCTGATGTCTCGTGCAACGGCAAAACGCCAAAGCAATTGTTGACAATGCACCTGAGCGTATGTTTGTGCACACCCTGTTTTGTGTGACTAGGTTCCAGCGCGGTCTGAAGCGCAAGCCTCTTGCTCTGATCAAGAAGCTGCGTAAGGCCAAGAAGGAGGCAGCACAGGGCGAAAAGCCAGAGACAGTGCGCACACACCTGCGCAACATGATCATTGTGCCGGAGATGATTGGATCAGTCATTGGTAAGTGATCAACTGCAGCATGCACTTGCATTTTGAGTATGTTGTTGCCTGATTCTTCCTACGACAGGCTATGTTGTTTTGTATGTTCAGCAATGTGGGGCTTTGCTGTGTTGAGGGAGATCAAGGCAGCCTCATGCAGCAGCTGTCTCAGCTGCAGCAAACGGTCAGTTTGGGGAAGCTTTTCCCAGGGACATCATCAGGCAGGCAGCAGCAAGAGTCTTTTTCTGACAGGGCACCAGGGGGATGCAGGAGGTGCTGTTGTCGTCTCCAGGACAGCTGCAGGCGAGGCGCAGCTGTGCAGCAGAGTAAGCCATGGCTAGCCGGCTGAGCATGGATTGTGTAGTGTCAGCAATCCACAGTTGCGGTTATCTGTATACAAAGTTGAAGGCAGAGTAGAGTGCTGTTACAGCACCCAGCTGTGTCTGCACAGTCCTTCCCTGTGAGGCCTAGCAGCCCCTGTACTGCTGCTTCAGCACCAACAGCAGCACCAACAGCAGCACCAGGCTCCAGTAAAGCTCAGCAGCGAGTCTAGACCTTTTGGGTCAGCACTGAGCAGGCAGCAACCTCAAAGAAATAATTTGGGTTGCAGTTCGTAGGCCAAAGATTTGTCTGTGATGGCTTGCTGTATATTGTGAGAAATCCGAGCAACAGACACATCAGTTTGTTAGCAGTGCTGCAGTGATCCCAGCAGTGCTGTAGTGATTCCAGCAGTGCAGCAGGGGCAAGGGGTTCTGCAGGGTCTGCATGACCTTCGCAGGATTTTCTGCTCTACCCTCCACAGCTGATGAAATCTAAGCACTGCTGCAGTTGCGGCTTCCGTCCCAGGTTCTGGCTGGCCTCTAATGTTGGCAGAGTGACAGCAGCTGCATAGTGTGCGCATGTGTGACGATCAGCTCCTGTTCACAATGTAGCAGTACTGTTCTTGGAGCAGTCAAGAGCAATATCCGTGTGGCAGCCTGCAATGACGGGGATAGCACTCTCTATCTTTTGCATCAAACTTGCCTCCACAGAAGCTGTAGTATAAGTTGACATGCAAGGCCGTTAACTCAGCATACTGTTCCTGTGTAGGCAAATGGCCTTGCTGTCAGTGATAGACCTTTGCCTCAGCGTTGCAACTTAGCGATACAGATTCGTTCTGTAGCCTGCAGCGTTGCTAGCTTGGAAAGAACGGATTACTCATCAATGATGATGACCTTCTGGCCTCTTTGTGTGTGTGTTGGGAGGGGGATCTGTAAGCATGGAGGTTGCACTCCGCAGTCTTGTCAAGTGTCTGTGTGGGCTGTGCACTGATGTAGTGTGTCTTGTGAGTCCTATACGCTGCATGTTGGTCTTACTGATACTGAGCCATCCGCTGCTGCTGCTGCTACTGTGTGTTGCTACAGGTGTGTACAATGGCAAGACCTTCAACCAGGTTGAGGTGAAGCCTGAGATGATTGGTCACTACCTGGCAGAGTTCAGCATCAGTTACAAGCCAGTCAAGCACGGCAGGCCAGGTATTGGTGCCACACACAGCTCCCGTTTCATCCCTCTTAAGTAAGCAGTTGCTGTATGGCAGTGGAGAGCACCCGACCAGTGCGCAGCTCAAGCAGCAGCCATGTCAGGCCAGCGGCTGCCACGCCGCGCTGCTGCAGGAGCAGTGGCCACAGGCAGTAGCAGCAGATGGAGCAGCTGCATGTGTGCTATAGCTTACGCTGGTTTACAAGCTCCGCGCATGTGTTGCTATGCCTGCTTGTAAACCCATTATACACACGGGATAAAGTTCCAAGATCTCTGAAGGTGCATGACAGTTTCTGGTCCCGAAGGTCTGCGTGTAGATGCAGCACAAGCCATTAGCTGATCTGAGCATCTGACTGGTCCAGGTTTTTCCAGGACAGACAGCCTGTGTCTGTTGTTTTGTCGCTATTCAAATGATTCTTATTCAGCCTGACCAGTGGTCGGATCAGCTGCTGGCTTGTGGCACAAGCAGCAGAGCTGCACAGCTTGAGGTTTCGCAACTATGGCATCGTCTGCAACTCAGCCGATGACGCTTCTGGAAGCTGCTTGGAGGCTTCATCGTGCTTCAAGTAATGTATCGTACTGCAGTTGGGCCGACCCATGCGATGAATCAGCACTGCAGGCTGTGGTACCGCAACTGGCTGAGTCGATCAGATGATTGAAGACCATCGTGCACGGCACAGGCATAATTGTCTCGAGTGAACCGACGCTGTCAAATGAGCAGTAGAATTCCGCCGGAAATCAGAAGCGTAGATGTTCCACTTTGTGTCATGTACTGCTAGGTTACAGTTACACAGCGTTTACACTTATACACCGGTACAGCCTGTCGAATTGTTATTACACGACTTCCCGGCATTGCATAGCATCGCATGCACACATGCACGTCTGCTGCCTATGGATTCAATGTCTGTCAGGTCTGCATGCAAGGACAGGAATTACTGTCTGGCGCTGCTGCGGCAATAGGTCACGCCGCGTCCATCACACACATCAGGAAAACAACAGGGCGTTACTATCTCCATGTATCTGCCTCAGTTGTCGCCGAAGTTGGCTCCAGTCTTGACTGTGGTCTTGGCTGGGGTTGTTGGGGTGACAAAGCTCTTTGTTGAAGTTGCTGTGGGAGCCGGTGCATCAAATTCACCTTCATAAACAAGACAGCACAACATGCCAGCAGGGCCCAGCGGCAACACACTCGCCTGGTGTGCTATCAGCCTCGCAGGCGGCCCACTGCAGTACATCTCTGCACAACTATCGCAGGTGGGAATTCAATTCTAGAATCAACAAACTGCCAGCAAAAAATTGTGGCACAGCATCAATGATGAAAACCTTAAAGCAGAGACAGCTGCCCGGACAACACCAACCAGTCCGCTGGAATGCCAGCTGTTGCTGTCAAGAACCCCCAGTCCAGACCTACAAACTGTCCACTCTGCAGCACACAGCCCGACTACTGCTGCAGGCAACCATGGCCTGCTGCTGCAGTTGATGCTGATCCGATTGTTCCGGCTTTGAAGGTTCAGGGACGGATTATGTTACTCCATCCCTGGAACTGGTTTTAGGGTTTCAACTCGAGCTAGGGTCTAGCTTACTCGAGCTCACCAGTGATCTTCTTCTTCAGCTCATCCACATCCCTGACAGCAAAAACAGTGCACATGGATGTCAGCAGTATCATGGGTTGATTGTCTGTTAAAATTTCAACTCAATCAGCTGTCTGATCAGTGGATGATGCAATCTGCCAACACAGGCCCTGGGGGCAAGGCCTGGCTCAATGAGCACACTCCCTCTTCTGGGCAATGACATCAGGCTGCCAGCAGTTGTGAAGAAACAACCAGTTAACAAATGACACAGGAACCTAACAGATTGTACTGGTTGGTTGTTAAACTGCAGAGAGCCAGCGACATCTGATGCAAAAATGAAACTGGCATGTTTGGCTTGACTAGGGATAGTTGCTGGCATTCAACGGCAAGGTGTTACTGTGACTCACTTGACCAGCTCCTCGCGGCTGCTCTGTAATGCAGAACCACGGACGGTGACATGCAGCACAACAGGCAAGGCAGCAATCGGTCACCAGTAGGATATCATCAGTACAACATGCAATTGAATGCACCAAGGAGCATACGGCGTCTCTGGCCCGTGGGCATGTTGGCCACAATTCGCGCTGTCAATGTCGCTGACAGCCAAGTTGGGGCTGTGCTGTGGCATTCATCAGACCATGCAGGCTGATGACCTGTGCGACTGGAGGGAAGGCAAATGTTGTCGTTGTTACTACCACTGGCGACTGATGCCTCACTGAATCCTGCTGCGGGCAAAGTCCTGTGTGCTGGAGCGTTGCCTGCTCAGCTGTTCCTGGTGCTGGCTATCTGATACCTATCACTAGCTATGGCCCGGGAGTTGGACAACAGCACACCGCAAGAATGCTGCCCCAGCCAGCCACAGGACACTGACTGGAGATTTCTCTCCCTCACGATCACAACCTGAGACTAAGGTTGGGGCCCCAAGCCTGGCATGATGCTAAGCACCAGATAAGCCTTCAAAAGCGCAGCACTACTACTAGTTGGGACAATGATGTTAGCTTGCCAAGGGTCCCTCCAGGTGGCCTGCCAAGCTGCGTTGCATCAACAACAGCATTTTTTTCCTGAACTAGTTGGCAGCTGCTGCTAACATGACTGTCCTTGTGAGCCCACCTTGAACAGCAGGTAGCGGTAGATGAACCATGAGGTGTAGCCCAGACCAACAAGCTCCATCAGCTTGGGCAGCTGCAAACGCCGTACAACGCATAGTTTGAGGCCCTATCAGTTGTTAGCACCTCGGTGCAAGAGATGTAAGCCAAATTTGAATTTGCAGGCTTCTGCTACAATGCACTGCTGCCTTGCAGCTCAGAAGAGGGTTCAGAAGCTGCGTCTGGCCATCCGGCAGCAATAGGCGGAAAATACAGAACTCCTCTGCTGTCCACCCACCGGACCGAGTGCGAATGCGCGTCGCAAGCTCGCGGACAGCTTACGGGTATCCAACTACCAGCTGCAACTCACCAGTGGGATGCCGTTGAGTGCTGCCACGAGGGTGTTGCTGAACCAAAGCAGCACGATAGCACCAGCTCCGTAAAGAACTACTGATGTCTTGTTCTCCACCTTGTCCCACTGCGGGAATCATTACAACCGGTCAGCTACAAAGTGATCAGCGCGTATACGTTGCGTAGGCTGACATCAAGACTTTTACGCACTTTGTCTTGCAGGTCCTTCACGATCTTGTCAACCTCCACGCTTGTATCTGTGTCCTGTGCTTTGACAGCAACTGATCGCCTTGCCTGCAAGACACGACGTCACTGCTGAGCACACTGCTACGTGCGCTTGGTCGCGACTAACACGTTGGTTTTTCGGTGCGTCTTTGCACCTGAACAAAAGTAGGGCGGGGCACTGGGGCCTGCACACTCAGGCGGGCCCTCTGGGCGCTGCTCCTGAGAGCAAGAGAGCGAGTGCTGGCAGTCAGGCAGGCCATTTTGCTAGTCGTATAGCTTAAAGCACAGTATGAAGGACATACAGCAACCGCTATAGGCCTGCACTTGCGAGCATCACAGCATATAGCCAGTTCCTTCTAGCCAGTGTTACATGCGGGGTCCTAGGATCTCCGGACTGCTGGCGTCCCGAGCAGACGCAATCAAGTTGATGACGTCAACATCACGACGTGGTTTAGTGTTGTCGTACGTTGCTGCAGTGTGTGAGACGTGCCTGTACCGGTCATTCATGCAGACACCTCCTGCCACTTTGGCTGGCCAAGTAATAATGAAAAATTAAGGCTTACTTAATTCACATAAGCTTGCATGCTGAGAAGACGTTGACATGCTGTTGACCGCCATTTACGAAAAGAAACTGCTTCCCACCTTCTTCTCGCATGAGCCACCTTTCAAAAAACACGATATAAGCTTACATGACGTATTGTATCCTGTGAGGGGCACATGGCAGCCTTCAGCAGAAAGTGCTAACTGCCGCGCCAGCCACGTGGCAAAATGCGCACAGCAGCATACAGCACATAGTGCACCACACACAGGGTGGCGCCCCCAAGGCATGTCAGCGCATTTGCCATAGCATTTCAACTTGCTGCATGGCTAAATTTCTTTTGCTCAGTTGTCAAACAACAGCCCCATCTACTTCTGACCAACTGGAGTCTGTCATAGTTGATCCAGCTGCTGCAACAGCATAACAGTTGCATCTATTAAAACCGTTAAGACTGTTGCATCTATTAAAACCGCCATTGCTGTTTTCCCTGCCGTAACTCCTTGTCTCATTGTATGAAGATCTCACTGCACTCGCCGAGTGGCGGCCATCATGCTACTGCTGCTTGCATGCTCTCTCCGGCCAGCTGCCTGGGCTGGAGCCATTGCCCACTGAATGATTCTGCACCACCGGGGCCATGAAGTTCTTGCCTCAGGTTGCTCAGCACAGTGTGAATCATCAATACAATCCAGCCTTGCAGCAGCAAGCATTGATCTGATTTACGAGTTGCCAAGCCCAGTGCGCCGTGTCCCCCCCCCTCCTCCACTAGATACTATCTACCCTGGCAGGGTACTCTTGGTACTGGCTGCTGGCCTCTTGCCAGTGGCCCCAGTGATGTCGCCCAGTATACCTCCAGCCTGCTTCACCACTACTGCAGCAGCACCAGTAACACATTCTCTTCCTGTCTTTATCGGTGGCAGCACCAGCTGTGGATGCATCATACTGTTGTCAGCAGTACCGCTTGTACTGCTTGTGCTTCTGGCTGCTTCTGTTGTACGCTCTCCAGCCATTGCAGCAGCCACTGCTGCTGTTAATCTGGCTCGATGGACCTGGCCACCACTGGCAGATGATTCAGATGTCCTGGTAGCAGCACCATGTCTTTGCTGCTGTTGCTGCTGGGGCGTACTGCGCCTGAATCCCCCGCCCCAACTGACCCGCACCCTTTCAGATGATGCCACTGGTGATCTGCTGAAGGCAGCAGCTTCTGCAGGCCTGCCAACAGCTGCAGGCCTGCCAACAGCTGCAGGCCTGCCAACAGCTGGATATTGTCTCCCTACAGCTCCTCCACAGCTGCGAGCTGGGGTACGGTGTCTGCCGCCGTTGCCACTGCTGCCAACATTGTACACAGTGTGACACCCTGAGTCACATTGAATGTCAGCTGTGTTGACCTGCTGACTCTCCAGCACACCAGCACCTCCACCGCTACCTCTGATCCTGCTGGCAACGCTACTGGGCTGTTCAGCACTGCTGTTCAGCGGCCGATTGAGGAGCATGCCCCTGCCATATGGTGCTGTTGCATCAGCAGCTACCCTGTTAAGACTGTGATGCTGCCAGTTGCCGAGCTCTGAGCTCTTACGGACAGCTGCTGCCAATTGAGGTGGAGTTCTGTAGCAGTGTGGGCTGCCCATGTGGCTCAATGGCTGTTGTGGAACCAGCCTGGGCAAGTGCCAATGTTTCTGCAGCTGCAAAGCTGGCTGCACATGCTGTGGGCTTGACGGCCAGTAATGGTGCTGCTGGTATCTGGGGCTGGACTGCTGCTGGGGCAGCTGCTGGCAGATGGGGCTGTCTTGCTGCTGCCATTCCTGCCTGCAAAACACTTGCTGGTGATGCCTGCTGTATGAGCTACTGCAGCCCACCTTGTGATATTGCTGCTGTTGCAGCCCAGGGCAGAACTGATGTCTCTGCTGTTGGCCGCTGTTGGATGGCGTGTGCTGCTGCTGCTGCTGCTGCTGGCCACTATCAGACAAAGGAGCCTGAGGACGAGACCATTCCCTTCTGTTCTTACCAAAGCCGCTACTGCTGTTCCTTCTTGCCTGCCTCCTATCAGCATTCATGGCTGTGGCAGTAGCCATTCCACCACTGCCGCTTTGGTTTCGGTGCCTGGTGCTTTTGCTTGGAGCAGATGCAGCCTGAGCATCAGGTTCTATCATAAATGCGGCATTGCTTACAGCAGAGGTGGCTGCTCCGCTGCCAGAGTGGCTGAGGAAAAAGCCTTTGCTGCTGCTGCTGCTGCTAGCCTGGTTGCCAGGAGTATCATGACCATCTGCAGAGCCAGAGTGCACTTTAGAGCCTCCTTTGCACTTGCTGCGGACATCACTTGAACTGCTCCATGGCTGCTGAACTGAAGCCGCTGCTGTGCTGGTGCCCCTGGCCTCGGTTGATTCACTCAATAGTGGGCCATCATGCTGCGTCTGAACAGGTGCGGGGTCTGGATAATGATCTGGTGCGGAATCTGACTGTAAAGGCACAGGGTCTGGCTGTGCAAGCATGGGGTCTGCATTACAATTTGATTCAGGAGCTAGGGCTGTGCGCACATCTGCAACCAATGCTCCTTGAGGCGCTGGTGGTACCGGCAGGGAGCGCTCCATACCGCGAAGGCTTGCACGTGTCATTGCAGCCAATCGAGATGGGCGAGGCTTTGCCCTTCCATCACAGCTGCTGCCACCATTCTGATTATGGCCCCGGTTGCTGCTGATGCAAGGGCTGCCAGGACAGCTGTTAGTAGTTTGAAGGCCGCTGCCGCTGCAGGGCTGTTGCCACTGTCTTCTCTGCTGCTGCCAGTTGCTCATTGCTGCTGAAGGGTCACTTCCTGTGCGATGTAACCCTGGCCTTGGCCAGCCATTCTGCTGCTGCTGCTGCTGCTGCCGCCACATTCTGACTGCTGAAGGGTCACTTCCTGTGCGATGTAACCCTGGCTGCATCCAGCCCAGGGATGGCTGCTGCTGCTGCTGCTGCTGCTGCTGCTGCCACTGCCACTGTTGCTGTTGCAGCAGCTGCATGTGTTGCATGTACTGGATGTACTGCTGCTCGCACATCATCGCCCATTGCTGCTGCTGCTGCTGCTGCTGTTGCTGTGGGTGTTGCTGCGGTAACTCGTGCATAGGTGCGCCAGGCACCATAACTGGCACCCAGAGGGGTGGTTGGGGACCAAACCACAGTTGCTGCTGAGGGTAGCCTGGGTAAACACTCTGATGCAGTTGAGCCATGGCTGTACCTTCTGCCATGACAGCAGCAGCAGTTGCTGCTGCATGCATGCCAGCAGAGGGCATCATGCTGCTGCCGCTTTCACTGTGTGAAGATTGGTTTGTTGGGGCACTGAGCTCACCACCAGTGGGCTTGGCATCCCCAGTGGTGCAACAAGCCTTGCCTCTTTGACCTCTGGTGCCGCCTCCGCTGCCGCGATTGTGGTATGTTCTGCTGCCATGTGAAGCAGGTTTTGCCCTGTCGCTGTGAATGCCAAGACCTTTAGAACCCCAAGATGTGTTAACAGAGTGCTGCTGCTGTTGCTGCTGCTGTTGCTGCTGCTGTTGCTGCTGCTGCTGCTGAGGATGGCCATCAGACCAAGCAGGGCTGACAGCAGCATGTATCGCTGGCACAGAAACAGTAGCAGCCGCTGCAGCCGCTGATGTGAACCCACCAGAAGATCTCAAACCAGCAGCAGCAGCAGCAGCAGCAACTGATTCTGGCGACTCGCCAGGAGCAGTGACGGTCACTGCTGGTGGTGCTGCTGGTGGTGCTGGTGGTGGCGGCGGTGGTGGTGGCGGTGGCTGGTGTCCAATATCACCTGCTGCCATAGGATGCATCCCACCACCACTTGCTGCTGCTGCTGTCCAATAGCTACTGAAGTGCTGCTGATAGGCATAGGATGGTCCATGCAGGGCGGATGCTGCAGACCGGGGGCTGTTCAGCTGTGGAGGTATTGAGGTTGCTGTTGCAAGTGACGCTGGTGATTCTGGTGCAGGACCTTCAGGCCTCTCCAGGGCAAATTTGGGTTGAGGTAACATCCGCAACAGGTCAGCAACCCTGCGGACAAGTCAGTGCTGTTTCAGTGCTGGGCGCATCATTCAGATATTTTGAGATGTATCTTGTATTGCTACTATTGCCCTGGCTGATGCAGGAGGGTGCCTGTTTTGGTGATATGGCAGGTGTGATGATGAACGCAATCTGATAGGGTATCACTACCTTAATTATGTTGAACCCATTTACGCAAGTGTAGCAGCAGTTTTTGAAGCAGCAGTGCTTGCTTAAGCAGCACCCGGTGGTATTAATGGCCAGTATTTGCAGCTGTTATGCCATGCCCTAAACTTTGATGCATACAATGCCACATTGAGCCTGTTGACTGTGCCACAGGAGCTGGCAACTCCTACAGGAGCATCAGCTGATGCTGCAATGGCCTGGTTATGAAAACAGTTGTCGACCATCACAAGCATTCCAGCATGCATTCCTAAGAGGTGCTGCAGCAAGGAGTGCCAACGGATCCCACCTGCCAGTTGTTGCAACAGAGCCCTGGCGGCTGAGGACAAGCCCATTCCAGTCAATAACTGCAGGGTGAAAGTGTGCAATGCTGCCATGATACCCACCATCGCCGCTGAATGCCCACCGCAGATTATGCTGCTGTTGTTGGCCAGCATGTGGTGTGCCATTTGGAGACTGCACGAGTGCCACGTAAGCAGCCAGCATTTGTTCCTGGTTTGCTGTGTTGAAAGCTATAGCTGCTGGATTGGCGGTTGGATAGTGGTACTGGCCATTCTGTTGTTGACCACTTGGGGGTCTACTGCGTGGCGCTGCGCGGCGATGCAGCTGGGCTCTTTGACCTTGCACAGAAAATTCCTGGTATGGACTGTTTTCCGTGACATTCTGCTCGGACCTTTCGGCTGGCGCAGTTTTGGCGGGTATTTGGGCCCCACGCCATTGCTTGCGCCTTGCAGCCGCTGGTGGAAGCATATGTGCTGCTTCAAAAAGCTTGTAACAGTGGCAAGTGGGTTCTAATGTCTCATCTTACTTGTTGCCCGCTAAAAATAAAAGCAGCTGAGACTGCAAGAAGCATGACGGTCAGGAACTCGCCAATCATGAATCATTCCACCTTACACTTGATTACATGGAAAGCCCTAGCACAGGGCGTATATTGACTGAGCAACACGAACGCGAGAGCCATTGCAATACTTCTCTCTTCCCTTTGTAATGCATTTGACCGAAACTTATGCTGAATAAACTGCTTGTATCTCTAACTTGCTGATTGATTGAGTCTGAAGCCTTGTCACCCGTCAACCATAATGACACTGCAGCGCATCCGGTACCTCAGGTGTCTCCTGGTTGGCTTACAGCATCCGTTCCAACATGTTCTCCACAACGCATGCGTTTGATGCTGCTTGGCGTATCAAGGCCATCAATGCACACCTCTACAGCTGGTCAACCAGGAAACCTAGCTTTCGCATTCGCGAGTGAGCCAGAATCATCAGTTTATATGTATCGTAGTGCTTATGACATCCATCTGGCGATAGGCATTGAGAGGAAGTGACCGCAAGCCTGCGAGCAATGCCGCCAGGTCCCTTCAAGCCTGCCTTTGGTGGCAAACTCTTACCAGTCGGTTGTTCAGACAAGACACCGCGCTCTCAATACAGCAATGAAAGACCCAATAGTGAAATACCGGTACGTTGGCATCGCTTGGCACGGCATTGATTCAACACTGGCAGCAAGCTGTCATTGTGCTGCTGTGCATCAGCTTCAACCTACTGCAGTATTCTCCAGCATGCCCGTGCATCTGAATCAATCAGTGTCTCCGCACCATCTGATTGCTCGTCAACACGCTGCTATGCTGCAGAAGTTCACCACCTATTCTAGAACCACTGCAGCCATTGAGCAGTATTGGAGAGATAAAGCAGCAGATGCTGCTGCAGCAAGCCCACCACTTGCCTCTGGTGCATTGAGGTCCCAGCGTCAGTCAGGCGGCAGCTTGCCTGGCGGAGAAACTGCACTTGCACATAAGACAAGAGAGGCATGTGAGTAATATGCACTGATGCACGATCAGGTGCACACTGGGGCAATAAAATAAAAACAATACCATCTGCAGCTCACATCATGAAGTAGGAGGCGCACAGATCACCTCAGAACCTGCAGGTACCAGGCCATATTACAACAGTAATAGCAACCATGGCTGATCAGCCGTGCTGCATCTGGATAATCTGGCGTAGAAGTGTGCCCAGCTGGGCGCGGCAGTGGTAACAACGTTGGTTAAGCATGTGTGGGAGAACTGCGGGATGACTGGAATGCCACCTTCTCTGATAGAATATGCGTTTGCTCAGCCAGTGGTACTCAATCTTCAAGCGAAGAAAGGTCGATTTGATGCAGGAAAAGCAATGTTTACAGTTTGCGCTCCAATGCCAGGTGCTCTTAGCACTGAATATGTGCTGGCAGTGCTGCCTAGTGCTCACTACACAGGCAACACGACCACAGCTTGCTGTCTGTGCCCTGCCACAGGTTGGAGGGACAGCGTGCAGCTAGGTCATCAGCCTGAAAGGTACATCCCCACCTGCCAGGGTACACCTGCTGACATAGAAGAAAAGGAAGTGATCAGGTGATGGATCTCCCAGTCATGCTTTCTTCCCAATGTGTAGTACTACACATCAGTGATTTTCTCCTTGAGCAACTCTGTTGGCCTCCACGTGATGACCCCTCAGGAGCAAAGTGGTGTAGTGTGGTGTGAGGTGGTATAGAGAAATAAGCTGCAGCGAAGCAAATGCAGAGGCGCCTCTGTTCAGCCTATGCAGATCAAGCGAGGGCCAAACAGTCACAAGGCTGCGTGCTAGGCTAGCTAGCAGCCAGCGACACCACCACCATCACTCATGCTGTGTGGTCTCCACAGCAGTACTACTTGGTGGAGTCCACTATACTTCTATCAAGCATTGTCCTGGGCTACTAGCTTTAGGCACCTTTACTTTGGTGCTAGGGCAGATGCTGACGCAAGCTGTTCCAAAACATGCCAACAGTACTGCTTGGTGCCAAAACCATCTAGCTGCTGCTGCTGCTGTTGCTGCTGCTGCTGCTGCCATCGTAGGACTCGTGGAATAGCAGGTTTTACCGGCAAGCAGCCTCCCCCAGGGCTTAGTAAACCCCCACCTACTGTTTCTGATACCAGCAGCTGGGTTGCCATCAATGCTTTTGATGAAAGGCGGCCTCGGGTGAAGGGCATTCCAGGATATACAGGGCACCAACCCCCTTCACCTGAAAAAACAGTAGCAGCAGCAGCAGTGGCAGGTGGGTGGCTGGCTGGCTGATAAGTAGGGAAGGTTGCCATCTATGAGCGCATCATACATTGCAGTGCACCATACCTGAAAAGAATAGGTAGCATCCTTGGCTTGCTGTTGTAGCTGTACCAAACAATACAGTATGCAGAGGGTGCAGGCCTGGTGTTGAAGCGGCCAATGTCATTATGATGGCAGTAGGGAGCCAGAGCTGCTGCATGATTGACAATGACAACAGCAGCCACCTTATGATTTTGATATTTAGGGCTATGCTGCACAAAAGCCATGTTTGACTTGGCTTCGTACGGCCCTATACACTGAGTCTGCTCGCCAAACAGTACACTGTCTGCATCTCAGGCTGGTTGCACATGCCATGCAGGTAATAGCAGCAGCAGCGATCAGATCTTTGATCACAGTACCCACACCTGGATACAAATTCCATCCTCAGCTCAGTCAACCTCTGCAAGAGCAGCATCAGCAGCAGCACAACCTCCTGCTGCTGCCTGTCAGCATGCACAGCAGTACATCAAGCAGCACCATCCCTTAGGGCATGGCCAGGCAGCAGCTGCTGGGCCCACAGCCGCTAATACAGCAGCTTCCAGGTCCAATGTGACATCAGCTGGCAGCAGTAGCTCATCTCAATCTGGGATGTTACAGGCTGGCCAGTACCAACCTTGGAGTGGTGCTACTGCTGCTTCAGCTTCAGAGGCACCCAGCACTCCATACTCTCCCAGATTTTTCATGAATGGAGAGGAGTTGGCTGCTGACTGTGTGCCTGTGCCGGCATCTGCACAGTCAAAATATCAGGGACCCTGTCAGACTGGCACCGCAGGAGTCCTAGGACTTGCTGCAGCAGCTACTGGATCCAATGGAATGCATGCTATTTGTGACAGCTGCGGGTGCTGCTGTCAGCAACAGTCTGGAGGGTGTTATTCTACAAGTTGTCATGTTCTGTGCAGCAACAGGGTACCACCAGCAGCTGCTGCGGGAGCAGCAGGGACGGGATGGACTCCATTGAATGGCCAGTATGGAGCTGTTGTTGCCCCTGCAGGGAGGCCTGCAAGTGCATTCAGCGGCCTGAGGAGGACTCGCCAGACGACATATTCATCAGCTTATGCGCCAGCTGCAGGCTTTGGGCAGCTGCTGCAGCAGCAGATGAGTGCTACAGTTGCACAGAAGTGATGGCAACAGGTCGTCAAGCGCTGTACAACAACACATGTTTAATGATATGCAGCTTGGGAGACAAGAGCTGTTCATGTGTACTTCAGATAATTGACGGTAGATATAAGTCTTTTAGTCTAGACACTTTCTGGCAGCACACACTCCCCGGTGGAAAGTTTTACAGAAGTGAGAAAAATGACGGTCACTTTGGAAGATACATGTCTTGCGTGTTTCGTTTGTGGAGCCGAACCACAATGGAACACAATGGCGCGAAAGGCTTGATTGAGTGTGGAGGTTGTGGTGGCAACTTGCAGTGTCCCTCATAAGGGCTCCAGGCTATTGCTCATGCCATGGCCAGCCTGGCCAGTGCCAGACGGTCCGACACGGTCGGGCACTGCTGGCTGCAGGGCTTGTCCCATGGCCTGATGTCAGGCTGACAGAATCGGCTTCACAGCTTGTGAAACCTTGGACGGTTCAAGCTTTCATCATCGGGCTTACTGAACATTTGGACGGTATTGCACATCGCTGTGGACTCCACCATAAGGTAT
The DNA here is from genome assembly GCA_018290735.1 of Coelastrella sp. MACC-549. Classification (NCBI taxonomy): domain Eukaryota; kingdom Viridiplantae; phylum Chlorophyta; class Chlorophyceae; order Sphaeropleales; family Scenedesmaceae; genus Coelastrella; species Coelastrella sp. MACC-549. Next base: position 102,879 of record JABEVS010000039.1, read on the forward strand.
TACCGGTAGTAGCTTATGTCCGGGCCTGCCTTTATATCACAGTGTGTACACCCGTTAGATACGTTATCTACGTAGACTGATAATGTAACTGCGTCATGGGGCGTTCTGCTGGATGAGATTTCATGCCTTGAACTGAGTGCAAGCGTGTGTCGTACGAATATCACGTCATGCCATGCCATGAGGTTCACTAAGCATGCCAGTGGCATACAATAGGCCCTACTGACCACGACTCAGTCGTGTAGAAATTCTACATGAGAGCCTCCAATCCACAGGTGTGGCTAATCGCAGCATGCCAAACCCTCTCAAAATCCCCATACATGTATAAAAAGCGTTTATAGTAACATTTGACAGCGCTTGCTCACATCAGAGAACTTTGTACTGCTGCCGCAGCAACAATGGCATGACAGAAGGTACATCTGCAAGTCAACTGGCTGCCACGTTCTCACCAACCATCATCTGAAATCCACCAAACACCACTCTACCACATTAACGTGGTGGCAGCTCATATCAGCTGCTCACATGCGAGATCACTCATTGCAGATGCATGACGCATGGCAGAACAACAGCCTGTCTTGTACCAGCCAATCTGGGCCAATGGACTCACCGATGATTAGCATGCGTGCCGCACGAGCAACCCGTCTGCAACTTATACGAGATCCACTGAAATATCATGTTGCTGATCTCTACTGCTGCACACCAACTGCTCATGAGCAACGTTGCTTGTTAACATCAACATGCCCCTCCCCCCTCTTTGATGAACGTTCAGCTCTTTGAGGGTGGCATAGCTAAGTGGATCAGTTGTAACACACGCTAGCCATGATACTCATAGCAGATTGTATGGCGTGTACTGCACGAGCCATGATGGCGTGCACACATCCTCATGACTCATAAGTCATAATTCAGTCAGCAACTCTCAATCTGACCTTGCGGAGACATGTCTCAGCTGTACCACAATCTCTATGACTGATGTGAAGATCCAACAGGCTGTTGGAAAGCGCCATCACTTATAGAGATTGCGGCACTGCCAGATTGCAATGAGAAAAAGTTCTGCAGACTCTGTTGATGCACACCGCAATCTGGGTGAGATATTGAGCCATGCAACATGGTGGGATACACTGGCACATGGGCTGCCATGCAGCGATGGCCATCCAAACCATGCTTCTACTTGTGCTGTTGCCCAAGCCTTAAATCCTCCTACACCACAGTATGACCTATAAACAAAGTGCAAAAACCTGGGTAAAGAGCTGCAGTGAACCAAGTCAACCTGGTGCTTATAGCAGATAGAGCTGCTCGGCATCTGAATATTATAAGCTGCTTCTGTGCCCATATGCTCAGCGGCGCAACTCTGTCAACCTCCTCATGCTGCATGGCATTGTGATTGCACTACTTGCCGCGAATGGTTTTGACTCAACACTTTGCTGTTGCATACCTAGTCAACTGCGTCTCCATGGCCCATTCAGCTGCACTAGAGCAGCTTTTAGCCCAGCAGCCCAGCCACTGAGACGCCAGCATACCCCGTGGCAACAATGGTGATTAGATATGTTAGCCCACAGATAGCTGCTCCTGGCATCCGCTTGCTTGGGTCTCCGGTGCTGTACCCAAGGGTGTAGATGATGCGTCCGATGTTCCAGATCGCCCCAAGGACAGCAGCAGTGACAGGGAACCTGAGGCCCAGGAGGGCCACCATGGTGAGAAGTGCAGGGAGGGTCTCCAGGGTGTTTTGGTGGGCACGCTGAAGCAGCACGACAGTAAGCACTGACAGTGAGCACAGCTGAACGGCGAGTATGCATGTCCAATGATTGACATCGCCAGCATGGAAGCTGAAAAGATAGGAGATTGGTGGAGTGTGTTTGTTTACAAGGCGTTAACTGCAAATCACATAAGTGCCAATACTTGACCTGTTAGTAGTCGAGCAGGCAGTTGAGCAGCAGGTATTAACACCAGCTATCTGTTGCGGCATGATCCACAGCTGACGTTTCTGTCTGTCGCTGCTATGCCAGCCTGACAGCCCCTACATACATACCTGTGTACAGTTGAAGGTCTTTGCCTCTGTGCTATCGCCCTCTGCGTACATCTTAGGGTATGAAACGCCATACGTCTTTCTCGCCACGGCAACACGGATCGCCTGCCACTGAACGAGTGCTGCAGATGCTGCAACAGAAGCCATTACATAGCCATACTCTGAAGCAACAGCAACAGCCTTTGGGGCCAGGTGCTGGCGCATTGTCCGTGGTCGGACAGCAGTGAAGCGCACATTTGCCTGGGCTGGCAGTGAGATTGCCTGCATGATGGCTGATGGCCGTGAAGCAAAGATTGCAAGGTAGCGTTACTTGTCCGAGACCGTGCTCATTGCGAGACGCCAAGCTGCAGATCGCACTGCTGAGTGCGATGATATGGTAACTGATGTGTTATAGGACGCCTGTTGCAGGCAAACCAGCTTCCGGCAGTCCGATAGTCGCAAGGTCTCTCTGAGCGCCAAAGCCACGTACAAGCATTGGTTGGTTTGTGTCCAGCAGTGTTCACAAAGCATGATCTTCTCACGAACTTCAACACAACTGCATCTCACTTCATAGCTCACAACGGGGCATGGAATCTGTTGAGATCAACCGCTGGCCTGGCATCCGCCCTGCAACAGCCATTGCAGCGGGGGATGACTCTACGTGAAATGCACAATATTGCAACTGGCAAGCTTCTATATGCTCTACTCACGCCACCAAGCAGCTTGAGTCCTCAGGCACCCGTCTTGGTGCATCCTGTTGTGGCCCCTGAGGCTGGAAGCACTGGTACAGCTGTCACTAACTGCATCCTGCCATAGATAAACAACATCGAAGGCAACAGCAACAATCTGATGGGACACATAACACTGGTACTCATGCTGTTGAGTGAAGTGCGTGCTGTACTGCACACAACAGTATCATTTGCAAGGCTTGTCCAACTTGTGTTGGAAACACGACGACAACCTATCAGCACCTTGTTGCGTGCGCTGAGCTGTGAAGGAGGTTCAGCTCATGCAGTTATGTGACAATGCAAAGACTGATCCGATCATATATTGCCTGAAGAGTGTGGCGCCACGCCTGTGGTTGATTGTCGGGTGCCCTAGTTTTCAGAATGGCGCTGGAGCTCACTCTCTTTCTTGAACAACAGGCGATAGGCTATTTCAGAGAATCCCTGGTCCTGTAAGGCTTATGATATCAGTAACACAGTGCATAGAGAGTGCCAGCACATACGCATGTACCTGTGTGAAAGAAATTGAGATTATCTGCGTAGCTAGTAGCTGCCAATGGTCCCCCACATCATGCAGTGATAGTGACAAAATGCAGGCTCTGCCCTGTCGTTACCACCACACGATCCAGGGGACCACCTGGCAGTTATCAGCTACGTAGTATGCACAATGTGCTATCCAATGGGAGAGGAATCCAGCGACAACAGCAGCAGAGGATGTTCGAAGCATCGGAGAGTCAGTAGAGGATAATCTGCAAAGCTGCAACTAACCATGAGTGAACCGGACATGCAGGCAAGCTGTGTCTGTCCCACTCCCTCCCGGATGATACCTTGTTTCACTGCAGCTGCCGGCACATCTTGCAACAGGTGGAACCTGTATCAGGTTGCAGACAGTCATAGAGGTATGACCAAAGCGCCATATGCTGTATCTGTCCACTTCTGGCACTGCATCTACTGTAGAAGCTGCAGAGTTGTGCATATCTGGTTGACCCATTCCCTCTGTCCATTGCACAAGTACATGTTTCTTGCGCTTTAGGATGAAGCCTTTTGGCCTGCAGATGTCTGCTGGTGGCAAAACGCTGTTATGTCATTTGTGTGGAGGGACGCCCCGTCTGCCGCCCCTTTCCAAGTTGACAACACAATTCACAGTCCTTGCAGTGTGCGCTGCGCACTGAGTGACAATAATCTTTGTAGCAGCTGCCAGCTCCATCGCTCAGTTGTCGTAGCAGCGATATGCATGCCATCGTCTATCTTGTGTTGCTGCTATAGTAGCCTGGTGCTGGAGCAGATGGCGGGCTGCTGCTGTACAACATTTTGCATGGGTTCAGTGCCACATGCCAGGCAGTACCGCACAATGGGCTAGTGCAAGAGGTAACTGCACGTGGAGTCGCTGCACTGCAGCAGCAACCAGTTGCTGATTACACAGCAGTTGTCTTGTGGCTGCACCACACTGCATTGCCAGACAACTGAGCCAAGCAATCACCATGGCTGGCACACCGTCACTCGCTGCAATCCACTCTTACCTTGCTCCAGTAGATATCACGGCAGATAAGGATCGCGTTATAAGACAACAAGCACCCTACTGTGATGGTATCACAAAGGAACCAGCGCTTTGCAGCAGGAAAGCAGTTTGTGATGTCTTCGCAAGTGCTTCGTTAATATATGATAGAGCCTGACCTTGACTACAATAAAGGCCCGTCTTTCGGTTGTGTAATGGCAACGGGAACAGTCAGTTGCAGCAGCAGCACTGACAACTATATAAAAGCAAGGTTTGTCCCTGCACGGAATTCATGACACTCAACGCAAAGGTTTTGCTGATATCATTGCACTCTCTATTGCTAAGAGGTGACCTTAGATCGGGAGTTAGCAAGAAGCAGGGCGAAAGTGCCTGCCGAGCTGCAAGAACGACCAACGTGCGGGACATCGCAGGCACCCTGTCACCAGCCCGCGTGGCATTGCAGGAGCTCCCTATCATTTGCACGGATTTCTTTATTTTTGCAGTATGGGTCTCTCATGGCCCAATGTCGTACCCAACGAGCATCCGCTGGGCGGTTCGCCGGTCAGTAAGCACGCCTTTCAGCCGCGATTCTCCATGTAGGTGAAAATACAGATGGTACCATATACTTTGAGGTTACCAGAGCTTGCAGGCAGCCACTCGCAGGAATATGCATCTCCAGCAGGCTGTTGTGAATATCTGCCTACAGTTTTGGTCATGGGGCATTGGCTCTGCCTAACGCAGCGTGGACAGTTAGAAATGGAGCAGCTCATGCAACATTCGCAGCTGCAAGGTGGCCACCCCAGCAACCAGCAGTTGACTCACGCAACATTCGCAGCTGCACGGTGGCCACCCCAGCAGTCAGCAGGCAACTGCTGGTGCATTGACTGCAATGGAGCTTTTTGAATGTTCAGATCCCTGATGTCATCTCAGCGTCAGGATTCTACAGCTATGAACCGGCCAATTTTCGGCAAAGCAGAGGTGAGGGAATGATTGGCAGACAAGTTTCGGTCAATCAGTACTCTTCACAGGCCTGTTGCAAGGTAAATTGGACGAATGTAGACTGTGTACTAAAAAATTGCTCATTTAGCAAGCCTGCCAGGCCCCCAGTGTTGAATCCTAAATAGCTGTTCCTCTGCCAAGCCTGTTGTAACCTCACAGCAGAGCGAGCCTTGCATGAACATTTGAAAGAGATTGAGCCCATGCAACATGTGTAGCGGCATGGCATGGCATGGAAGTTGGTCTGCAACACCCACATCAAATATGTGTCGCATACGCAGGTGCATCCTAATGCCCGCTGACAGGTTTCCCAGCATGTGGCCTTGCATGTGGCCTGGCATTGGATCTGCCAGCAATCTCAGCTGTACCATGGAGCTAGTGCATCAGAGCAAGTAGGCGGGGAGGCAGCACAGCATGATTGACACCCTATGCAATTTCCGACACTGCCTGCTTGCCACCTGCTGGCAGTTTCCACAGCAGTAACAGCCCCACTGGGCCAGCAGCTGCTGAATTTGGGGCAGGTTGCTGAACAGAACTCACCGTTGGGTGCCAGGTCTTCCTAGTTGCAATTCCTGGAGTGCATGGTACGGTGAGTAGCACCAAAGTGAAGGCTGATTCAGCTGACGCCTGCCCCAGTTTCGGTGATGTGTTGCGCATTTCAGATACAAGGTGCTGCATTGTAGTGTCAGGGAGATCCAATCTGCATGACCATTGTTGCTGCTGCTGCTGCTGTCAACATCAATCCTGCAGGGCTTGCAGTCAGCGCAAATACAATACAGCTGCTGCAGACGCAGGTGCAGAAGCAGCTGTGGGGAGCGTGTGCAGCAGCAGGGAGCACCAAGGCTATCACTGCCATAGACAGCTGTGCCAGCAATGGGCTCATTAACGCAAGTGCTCTTGGGCGGCGTACCTGTGCCTTCTGCACGACACCATTGCCTCACCCCAACACTAGCTGGACAACATACATGCAGAAGCAGCTGGAAGCACAGACATGCTCTTTTGCCTGCCTACACACAACCTTGCAAGCCCAGGTCATATCCTTGACAACCAACTAACAGACTATGCGACAGTCTGGTGCTATTTCAATGTTTCAGAAATACCTGCCCATGCCCCATCAGTCAGCAATGGCCTGTGAGGACACAGCAACAGGAGCACTTGGAGTAGCTGCTGCTGACAGGATGCAGTTGCTGTTGTGCATGAATTCAAAAAGGGAGGTTCACGGTGTTTCCTCATAGTTTGAGGGTGCCAGGACACTGCCTGCTGCTGGGATAGACACCTTGGGGGCTGCGGGAAGCATCGCGAAGGCAACAACGGCAGCCTGGATCGAGCTCGCTCTTGCACTCCGAGGATGATCCCAGCATTGCATTCACAATGCATTCTCTACGCTCACAAGCAGCTTGCAGCAGCCTGCTGATTTGAACAAGACCTAGGCTGCACCCGAAATGCGCAGTGAGCGCTGCAGCGGCGCTTGCAGATGCTCTGGATGTGCACTGCGGCCCAGACAAGCGCCAATCTGCTCAGAAACCCCCATCAACGCTCTCAGAGCTTGATGCTTTGGCCGCCCTTGGGGCGTTGCCGAGCCAATCACATAGTTGGCTCAATCTACTGGTGAAAATGTACTGAATTCATTTTGACGCCTTTTGTGGGCTCAGAGGCCCCCTTCACTCCCTCAGCTCAGTGCCTTCTCATCACAACACTCCGTAGACACGTCTCTCATCGCCCAGGATGCGGCCTGAGCAATTGCACGCAAAATTGCAGCTGGTACATCAGCTGAAACAGCTTGCCAGGCAGCATGACCAAATTCTGGACACTTACCAGCAGAAGGTGGAGGCAAGGATTGGAGAGGCAGCGAGGCTTGCGACTGGCAATGCAGGCAAGCGGCCCGGCGCTCCCATCGTTGCAGAAGGCCCAGAGGCCAAGCGCATGCGGATGCTGGCAGAGCGTGACCGGCGCAAGAAAGAACTTTGGGAAGAGATCATCAAAATAGTGGAGAAGCTCAGGAAAAACCAGAAGAGCGAGCCTTTCAGGGTGCCAGTAGACCCAATCAAGCTGCGAATTCCTGACTATCCCACCATCATCCGCAACCCCATGGACATTGGCACTGTAATCAAGAAGCTGCGCAGCAACCCCAAGCAGTACCAGGAACCCCGTGAAGTAGCAGATGATGTGAGGCTTATTTGGCACAACTGCCGCACATATAATGGGCTGCAGCACCCAGTTACACAGTCAGCCAATGTCTTGTCAGAGATGTTTGAGAAAGCCTGGGGCCAGGCGAACATAGAACACAAGTGGCTGGTGGAGAGGCAGCGGGAGGAGCGGGAAGAGCAGGTAAGGAACAGCATCACTCCAGTGTGGCAAGTTATATGATCAAGCTGCAGCGGCCTTAGAGTGCTCGTGCAGCTGTCATTTGAAGGCAGCATAACCTTGCACAGTGAACATAGCCAAAGGCTGCACAGTGGTGGCCCTGGCTGCATGCCGCACAGGTGCCATTCCAGGACTCAATTAGCCTAGCAGCTTCTGCTGCTGTTCCACAAGGTCGGCACATACAACCCCATGGTGCATGCAGAGAGCTGACCTGTTGTCCCGAGGTAGTTATGTATCTGGTTGATCCACAATGACTTTGAACGTTGAAGCACCTGGTCAAGCTGCCAACTGAAGGCGCAGCCGGGGTCAATGTCCAGGACACCTGGCTTACACTATCACGCCTGCTGCCAATTGTTCTGCAGGCTTTTGCACAGCATGGTGCCGAGGAGGCTGGTGGTGACGATGATATTGTCACGCAGCTCAGAATGCGCCGCAATTTGCTGGGCGACCTCATTGCAGCTAAAGATGTGCAGGTGCGGCAGCATGCAGCAGCGAGATGCAAGCTAGTTGTCCCTGCATCAGGGCAGCTGCCAGCAGAGTCTGGAGACAAGAGCGTTGAAAGCAGAATACTGGCCAATGAGTGTCCAATTCAGTCCTTGATCAAAGCCTGTTGCAGCTGTCAGAGCCAGCTTGAACACGTTCCCATCTGGCATGAGTTGCGTTCAAACAGCTGAGGTGCGATTTCAGCAGGACAACCTTCTAGCTAGTCATGCCACGTCAACCATAATCTTGCACTGCTGCAGGACAACCTTCCTCCCGGCTCCTTGGGTGAGATGAATTTTGACCGTGAGATGACATTTGAGGAGAAGCGGAAGCTGTCGGCTCACATGGCCAGCTTGCCTGGCGAGAAGCTGACTGCCGTCTTGGACATCATAGAAGAGTGTGAGGTGTGTGCAGGCATGGTGCATGGTGCTTCTGTGTGTTGGTGTTGGTTTCAAGTGGACTTCTGAATTAGTAGGTGCTTGCAGGATGGGATGCCTGTGTCTTGGGCACCAGCGGGAACTGTTGCAGTGTCCTCTGTGCATGAACAGGTTTGACGTGCTGTTTTATGGTGTCGTGACGTCAGCATCACTTGTAAGCGTGCTCTTAGCAGGGCTTACAAGCATACTCTGAGCAGGGTGAGTGCTCAGCCACCGGGTCCAGATGTGTGCTGAGCCGGGATGTCTCCTCCTGTGCGTTTGTTGTTACTGCAGGACCTGCCAAGTGATGATGGATCAAGCCACGAGCGAGAAGTGGACATGGACATGCTTGACAACAGCACGCTCTGGAAGCTCAAAGCGTATGTGGATGGGGTGCTCACAGCAACAACAGGGCCACCACCCAAGAAAACAGCAGCAAATAGGGTTAGTGGGGGAGGGGCGCCTAACAAGCTTGGAGGAGGGGCAGCAGCAGGAGGGGCAGTTCCTGCAGCTCAGGCAGCAATAGCAGCAGTAGCGCCGCCACCACCAGCACCAGCAGCAGTGCCACCGGTGGCAGGTGGGGTGCCAGAAGCAGTACCAACAGCAGCAGCCAACGGGCCCAGTGCCACACCTGCTGCAGCAGCAGGTGACACAGCAGCAGGTGAGGCAGCAGCAGGGCAGCAACCACCACCAGCAGCAGCAGCAACGCCAGAGCAACCTGCTGCAGATGCGCAGCGGCAGCAGCAGCAACAGCCAGGGCCGCAGCAGCAACAACAGCAGGAGGAGGAGGAGGAGGAGGTGGCTGAGTCGCCGCGGGACTCTGCTGGTGCCTCTGCAGGGGAAGTTGTGGCTTCTACTGCTGGTGGTGTGGGGGTGCGGCCGGTGCCGGTGCACACTCTCGGTGATGCCTGCACTGTAGCACAGTCAGGCACCAATGCACGGCCGAGCAACTTTGTAAAGTCAAGACCACGGGTAGGTGGTAGGACTGCGGGATGTTGAGGAATGGATCGGCAGCTTCGTCCGCTGGCCTGTCCTTGTCCCACTGCCTGCTTGTCAGCAGCAATGACAATCCATGCCAGTCATGGATGCATCATGTCTTCTAGCTGTTTTCAAAAGACATGATGCATCCATGTCTGGCATGGATTGTCATTGATGCTGACAAGCAGCAGTGCACAATCAAGGACCTCATATTATTGTTGTTGCAGCTTTCAACACACTCCCTGCTCACCCCGACCTCACACGACCTGTTCCTGATGCTGCTGCTGCAGCCGCTGGGCCCTCCGGGTGCTGTTACTGCTGCTGATGGCAGTAAAAATCCCAGCCAACCAGCCGCCATGGACGTGGATGTTAATGACGACTGGGCAGCACTCACCAAGGATGGTGACCAGCATGATGCTGCTGCTGGTGCTGCTGCAGATGCTGTGAAGCAGGAGAATGATGCTGCTGCTGGTGCTGCTGCAGGTGGGTGACTGCATATCCCTTATCAATGCTCTTGCTTGCTGTGTGTGCTGCTGCGTGTACAAGCTTAAAGCAGCATGAGGATGATGTGTCATTGCCGCACAGCAGCAGGGTTCCTGTGCCTTGTTACCTGTGCCTTGCGAGCATGTGTTCATCTGTGAGCCCATGTCCACTGATTCTGGAGCTCAATATTAGTCATTTGTTTAAACATTCAGGCCAGTATACTGACTTGGTGGGACAAATATGTGCTTGTGTTGTAGTAAGATCAACAAAGAGTGTTGTGGTTCTTGCTGCTGCTGTTGCCTCTGCTGCAGATGCAGCAGCTGGTGATGGTGCTCCTGCTGGTGAGGACATGTGGGACGAGTTTGCAGAGAAAGCAAAGCAGGAGGAGGAGCAGCTGCAGAAGAGGCAAGAAGAGGAAGAGCAGGTGAATGTTACTGCTGGCCCGTCTGTTGTGCAGCAGCCATTGAATTGGCGTTTGCGGCTGGTGTGTACATTAAGCTGTCTGTAAGCATGATACCTGCAGTGCAGCTGCTACACCAACTGCTGTTCGTGTGCTGGAACAGCTGCAGGCTTCTGCACCTAGTTGACAAGCATGGGCTGGTGGCTACTTGCTCACTTGATGATGTTTGCAAGGCCATGCATATCAAGCCTGCATGGGGTGTGATCGTCTTTCGACGGGGCTAGTATGTTGTCATGGGTTGATGGGCATTGTTGATTATGCTGCTTGATGGAGCTGGGTTCTTTTCTCCAGCATACCATCGGTGTGTACATTTCTTGGTGCAAGAATGCATGTGGCCAGTCTCCAGCAAGGCAGTTGTGCTGATGGTGCTTGCACGTGCTCTGCTGCTGTAGCGGAAGCGGCAGGAAGAGGAACAAAAGAGGAAGCTGGAAGAGCTGGAAAAGCAGAAGGTGAGTCTGTCCCATCAGTTGCTGTTCACTTTTGGCGCCATGTGCTCTGGAGCCTAGTACAGCAAACAGGTGTCAGCGCTTGACGGTAATGCAGTGATCATCCCATCAAGCTTCACTGGGTGTGCCATCACAGTGGGCACAACTTTCACCAAGTCTTGAGTGTACTGCCACTGGCAATGAACATGATTGCGGTTCTAGTGAGACTGGGCCCCTCTCGGCACGCAATTGATGTCAAGCGCTGGTGGCACAGTAGCAGTACACTGACAGCAGACAGCAACAGTTGACAAAGCACGCAAGGACATGAGGCTTGATGGAATAAGGCTTGTGCTTGTGTTATAGTTCTACACATGATGTGCTGGTAGCTAGCACAATTTATCGTGTTGTCACGCTGCTGTGCTGTCTTACTTTCAGCAGCAGTACAACTGCTCTGCCCAAGGGGTCAGGGTTCTTCTTGGCAGCAGGTCTGCGGTAGCATCGTTGCAGCTGTCCATCATCATCTCTTGATTACAACAGCAGTAGCTGTAGACGGTGACGAATTCGTGGAATGTTCGGTTATCTGCTGTACTGCAGGAGCTTGAGCGCCAGCAGCAGCAGGAGGCGCAGAAAGCAGCTGTAGTTGAGGAGCTGCAAGCGAAAGGGGTACCCCCTGGTGCTGCTGCTGAGGACCAAGGGGTTGCAGCAGAAATGGACAAGCTCATGGCCGCTGCTGCTGCGGATGGAATGGATATTGATGCAGCAGCCAATAATGATGATGATGATGATGACGGTGATGATGATGAGGAGGAAGGGGATGCAGATGATGGAGCAGGTTTTGACTGATGTTGTATCTAGGAGCAGCAGCTGCTGTGCTGTGACTGTGCGAGGATTATACAATTGGATGTGTGCCTCCAGCATTCATATCGGTCTTGCATGCATGTGGTGCTGTTTTTGGCCGCATACAGGCTTGAGGGGTGTAGCATATCAAAGGCTTCCCTTGAAGCTTCCAAATGCTTGACCTGTTGCCGTAGTGTAGCTGTGCGCCAACTGCTGTCCAGGTGTGGTCTTGACTGTCATTAAGTCATGTGAAGCCATTTACATGTTGCTGCTGCAAGGATTGTGCCTGCTGCTTGCATGATGTCCTTCACAGGCTAGCCGTTGTTGAGTTCCCGCTAGGAACTGTTTCCAACAGTAGGTGTTCGGCACAATTGTCGTGTCGTGGTGGCACATCTGACAACCATTTAGGACAAAAGTATATCCTCAACAGCAGACTGCAATGGCATGGATGTTGATACTAGCATGTGTCTCTGCTACCTTGTGTCTGCTAAATAGTGCTCCGCTTTTTGGGTGCTTGCAACCACAAGGAGGGTTCGCCTGATCTTTTCTGATGACCATGCATGTGTGCGAGCTCTTCATTTACCACAGCTGAGATTGCTGATAAGTAGCAGCTCTGACACAGTTTCATGGTTGTGGTTACAAAGGATACAGGGTAACGGTGCACCATCATGTGCAGCTGCCATTGTCCAGCAAACACTGCGTTTGTGTATGTATTGCGCTCAAAGAGGGCCTGGCCACTTAGCAACTGTGCAAATGTGTCTGTTGTTTTTGGTCTGTCAGGATGATTCTTTGTCATTGCTGCCACTCGTCTGGCGCCCAAGTTTGCCACCATATGATGACCATGCACTGCTATGCTGTCCATGGGCGTGCATGGTCATCATATGATAGCAAGCCTGGGTGCGGGGCCAGTGGTTGCTATGACCGCCATCAGGCTGATGGTATCATAACTGATAATCAACTAATGTTATGATACCAATGTTGCTGTGGCAGGCAGGTAAATCATGTCTTCATCAGCAAACGCATCAATGCAACAGTGTCTGACACCATCTGAATGATTCTTTGTCTGTGAGAGTAATGTCACTCTAAAAAAGGCTGCAAATCATTACATATTACTAGTAGGGTTGATGCAGCATTCCTTTCCAATGAGTTCTATGCGGCGTACCCGAGTATTGTACTTTCACTCCTGCCTGAAAAACCCTGACACGAGTCCCTGCTCAACACGGGCCAATTACCCATATGAATCTGCATATGTACCAACTGGTCACTGGGTGCGCTGGGTTGCGTGGCTTGGGGCCCACACTGGGTCCGCTGGGTTGCGTGGCTTGGGACCTACGCGATGGCTTCAGTCAAGAGGATGCCGCAGTGCCATTGCGGTCTGTCACAGACCGCAAGAAACGGTTTCTTGGCCTGTAAGACTGATACAATCAAAAGTTTGCCATTGCGATTATGGCATGATGGTAGTCTCGTCGGCTATCTGACAAGCGGGTCGATCCGCTCGGCGTGGCCCGTTGACCGTATTTTTTATTTTGTGCGTCAGTTGGCGGCGCTGAATGGTCACTGTTGCAGTGCTGTGGAACGGGTGCCACCTTTGGAAAAGGTGGCACCCGTTGGAAAAGGTCTTCCTTGCCGTTCCGGTAAATTTTAGGATCGGATCGCCGACAGGATTAGTCGGGCCAACATCGGAGGTGCAGCTATGCAATGACATGTGCAGATGTAGTGCAATGCCAACTTATTCTGTCATGACCATACCATCACAAAAAAGGCAATGATTTCAGCAATGATTCCTGACTCAGCCGCCGACAGGTTTAACAGATACTGAGTAGCTTGCAGCCACTGAGCAGCCTAGGCAGTGCTATCCTATGCTATGACATTGGAGGCTCCGCGCAAAGTGTGACTTACATTACCATATGCACCAGCTGCAGGCTCCACTGGACTAGCCACAGAGTACACTGGCAGGCTGCACAGAAGACTTTGCTTAGTGCCAGCTTCAAGCTTGAAGCTGCAATAGTAGTGCCATCTCAAAGCTGCCGGGTCGCACAACATGTTGCTGTTGTACAACAGCACAGCTGCGGTGCCTCAGAACACTTACTGACTACTGTAGACCCTGTGCATGCTGTTCAGCTATGGCATAGTGCCCGCTGCATTGCATGCCAAGATGATCATGAAGTCAGTAACATGCCAAAACCTTTGCAGAGTCAGCATGCACTGCTCCACAGACCTACTAGGTCCCTGATCAGGTGAACAATGCCACTGGTGCAGACTGCACACCCCCAAAGAATGCCCACAGATAACCCCTAACTTTATGCAAGATTATCCAGGATGATCCCAAAATAAATCAACATGGAGGGCTTGACGCTCGTCTAGGCTACGTTGAAGCAAGTTCATGGTGACTTTGATGCCATCATTAATCAACAGTTGATTGGCACCCCTATAGATCTAGACCTAGACAGTAGGCTTTTGTGCAGTAGGCTTCTGTGTCGCCTTCACTGGATCCTTCCATGCTCTGCAGCCGCTGATGGTCACTGGCGTGAGTGGTGCATCTGATGAATTGACATCAACATCAGAGATGGCATCCACCAACTCCATACCCCTCATAACCCGCCCAAACACCACATGCTTTCCATCCAGCCAGTCAGTAGGCACGACAGTGATGAAGAACTGGCTTCCATTGCTGTTTGGCCCAGAGTTCGCCATAGCAATAACGCCGCGGCTGAGTTGGAAGCTCAGGTTCTCGTCTGGGAAGGTTGTGTTATTGTAGATACTGTAGCCACCAGTTCCATCACCGTTTTGGAAGTCTCCTCCTTGGATCATGAAGTTCTTGATCACTCTGTGGAACTTTGAACCAGTGTAGGAGAAGCCCTTGCTGCCCTTGCAGATGGCGACAAACTGCAGAAGAACAAGAAGAACAGTGCAGTGATGAGGTTATTGGCTGGCAGTGATGCTGCACCTGACCTGCCTACACACAACAGTATTTGTGCTCTGAAGTCCAGATATGTGCGCCAGTGCGGCAGAGTATAACACTAGCCCTAGCATCTGCATGCTGCTGGCGACGAGCATATCAAATATATATTTTCAAAGGATTCCATCAAGGTGTTGGTTATTGAAAGAGGCAGCCTGGCCCATGACTCACGTTTGCTACAGTCTTTGGCGCTGCGTTGCCAAACATGCCCAGGTTGACAGTACCAGCAGGCTTGCCACCAACACTGATGCTGAGCTCCACCTTCTGGGTGATGGCCAGAGGATCAAGCTCCTTGGAATCTGAGGGAGCAGCAGCCTTACCGTCAGCCTTGGTATCAGCCTTGGTGGTGCCAACCTGCTGCTCAGCCTTGCTGTCTGCTGGCTTGGGAGCAGCCAGCTTGCTCAACACAGCAGCAATGCCAACTGGTGCTTGGCTGCCAGCGTCACTGCTGCTGCCGCTGCCAGTGGCACTGTCAGCACTGCTGCTGCTGGTGCTGCCAGGGAGGCTGGCGTAAGTGCAGCCTGCCTGGGTAACCGACTTCAGGCCTGAGATGTCGAGGCCCATGCCTTCTGCTACACGGCGCATTGTGGCTGTGTTATCAGGGTCCACAGGCTTGCGGGACAGCAGCCACAGACCTGCACACAAAAAGTCTCAGGTCAGTGCTTGCATGTTCTGGGAAAGCCTGTCTAATTCATATCATCCTAGGTTTCAATATCCTCTGAGAGAGATGCTGGGTGTGGTAAGCACTGTTGAAATGGAGACTTTCCACCAGCTGCCAGCTGAGGGGTTTGAGCAGCACACGGTGTGACAGGCATCCAGTGACATTGAGGTTTTGATGTCACGCATGGAGCTGACAAAAAGCCTGCATTATACTGCTGTCACAAAAGCCACATAACAAAGTCATACTTGCTAAGTGGAAGTATGTGTGCCATCCAATTGAAGTACGTGCTGTCACAGTCAACAGTGTTGATCATGCTGCTGACCTTGGTTTGTGCCGAGCAGATTGCCGGTCTTGCACTTGCCATTCAGCAGGTTAGGGGTCCTAGGGACACCAGCAGTCACAATGGCCCAGTCGTAACCAAGATCTGAGTCAGCAGACTTGCCTGTGATGCCAGTCATGGCAGCAGCAGGTATTCAGAAACACATGTGACTTTCAGCTCAGAAAATCTCAAGGTGAGTGTCTCTGGGTGTGACTGTTGCTCACGCATAGATGGCAGTGTTGCTTTAGTGAATTAGTTGCAACAAATGTGACTACATTGGCGTGTTGACATCACGCTGATTGTGGTGCAGTGTTTCTGCCCATGATGGCAGGTATGAGCTGTGATGCGCTCCACTGCAGTCAAGACTGAAAAGTCCCTTCACACTTGGCGCTTGCTGAGATCATCATTCATGCTGCAGCAGGCACACAGGCCGGAGAGAGAATCACCAACTCACCAACAGCGACGACCCAGTAGTCGCCAAACAGGAACTTGGTACCAAGCTTGTATGGCAACTCGAAGATGCCTGGTCCAACCTTGAGCTTGCTGGCTGCTGTGGTTGAGCTGTCAGAAGTCTCATTGAAGGGTGCAGGGAAGGCCACCAAGCTGGGAATGTTGGCACCGAGAGCGCCGACTGCTGCTGTGCTGTTGTTTGCTGAGGTGTCCACTGCCTCGCCATTGACTTTGTCCTTGTTGGCATAATTCAGCACCAATACTCCTTTCTGCACAATTGATGGAGAATTGTGCATAAAGAGTCAGTGGATCTTGTTTGAGTGGGCAGCTTTTTGTGTGAGCCTCTACTGATAGAGCAGATACAGGTTCCTGGTTCAAGACTGTTGTGTAGTGATGAGTGGTGTAAGAGGGAGGGGGCCCGGGAGCGGAGGAGCAGGAGCAGGAACTGCAAGGTGCAGGAAGAAAGCGCTTGCGCATCTGATCATACTCACCGACAAGTTCGTGACATCTCTTGGGTGGTATTCGGCCCTACATGGTAAAGAAGTTCTATGAGCCGCTGTTTGATGCCTGCTGCAAGAAGCAGGGGGGCAGCTGCTGGTGCGATTGCCAGAGCTGATTGCCGGCTGGCTCTACTTACTTGACACAGAAGAGCGTATCTTCTTTCTGATTTTGCGTGACAACCTGTCAGGAGCCAGAGGATGAGCACGAGCATGCTGCCGAAGTCCCGGTAACCGAACAATGCCAAGGCGTTGTAGGCATGCACCATGAGGCCTATTCATGGCCTTGGATGTACGATTGCAATGTATGTTCAACTCCGATAGTCATGTCTGCGGCATTTCTTGAGGGATCGGGCGAAAGCACTACATGGCAATACGCGCACCTGCTGCTGTGAGTACCAGGGGCCGGTCATATACTTTACAATATCCAGATCTTTGGCAGAATCAAAGTTTTCTGGGGGGCAACCAGCAAGCGTGCAGCATAGCAAGCTGCTGCCCACTACCAGCAGCAGTAACCGTGTTTGTGAAGGCATTTGTGCTTTGGCTTTATGGCGATGTATGTCTAGTGTTCAAGCTTTACACAACACTGCCAAAACAAACAATAGGGCGTTCAAGGCCGCACCCAGGTGAGTAACGCGCTTTGTCACGCAAGCGCACCTCCAAATTCCCGCTGGCAGCCCGCAGTACACGTAGCAGCTTCACTCACACAAGTGCATCTGCTTAAGCTTCCAGCACCATCGACAACGTACGTCATGGCAACGCGATCATCTTTTACAATGAGTAGCTGCAGGTGTTGCTGGCCAAGCAACCCCAACCCCAGCCGTGCTAGTTCCCTCCAACACCCCGTTGCTCCGTTCTCAACCCGTTTTGCAAACCACAGCTACACCGAGAGGGCTTCAACCGCTTCAGGGGGTGACCCTAACTGCGATGGCAGCCACAGTAGCAGCTGCCTGCTCCCGCTGCTGGCTGCGTGGTGTGTACATGGCCTTTCTGCGCTCCTTTCTGCTGGGCACACCCTCCTTTGGCTTGGTGGTGTGTGTTGCTGCGACTGCTGTACGGGCCTTGTCGTGCTCGTGAGGGTAAACATGCACCTGCCAAGCAAAGTAAAGCAGCAAGTGTCAGGGACAAGTGGAGGCTTATGCCATGCTGATTTATCATGGAGAAATCAGGTCAAGAGATTAAGTATTTGCAGGAAGGTTGAGCTGTATTTTATATACGTAACAGCGCCAAGCACCATGGCGCCAACAATGCGTGAACTATATCCTTGAAGTTGTACACAAAAAAAGTTCACAAGAAGGATGTAGCTTCATTGTGGCTGTACGAGGGCATTCGTTGGTGTGTCTGCCTGCAAGGCCATGAACATGCTGGTGCAATCCCTACATATGATTGCAGATGCCCAATCCCACACCCATTGGCGCATGAAGCGCCATTACTTGAGCTGCATACATGGTGCTTGCTGCTGATGCGGGGGTAAAATGCAGCAATATCTGGCTGAACCAGTTGCATGCAAGTGTGGAGCAGGTTGTGGAATGTCCATCTGAAGGCACGAACACAATCTGAACCTTGAAGGTGAAAGCCCTCACTGAAGCTCTTCACATTCACAGTTGAGAACGTTTTGTTTGTCGTGACAGTGTCTAGTCAAAACCATTGACTACAAACACCGTCCCATGCAGTTGTGCTACACTCTCAAAACTGGGGTGCTGTGCAGATCAATGGCAGCCACTGCTGCATGCAGCAATGGAAACTTTTGCATCTGTCGGCATCAGTCAACTGCTCGCCTGCCCTGGTACTCACAAGTGACCTTTCCTTCTTCTTTGAGTAGACAACGATGCCGTCTACGGTTGAGAACAGAGTGTAGTCGCTGCCAGTGCCGACATTGTCACCAGCGTGCCACTGCAGTACAAATGCACAAACAGCAGGACAGGTGGGCAACTAGCCAACATGTGCAGGGGTTGATGGTGCGTCTAGTACGGTCGGCAATCACTTGCAGGCTCTTCAAGCTGTTCTGTCAAGCTGTTCAGTCATGAACAGTGTGCTCAAGTCCACAGCACGCTGCTGAGCAGCTGCTGGGCCGTGGCTTCGCTGCTTCAGCTGGCTATCAAATACTACATCGTTAATTTGCTTTACTGTCCAGTGCCAGGCGGTTAATTGCAACGCCAGGTTGATATCGGCCTGTTGCCAGCGGTGCAGCAGTACCACCCCATGCTGTGGCAGGGGAAACTCCCCGCCTACTGCCCCATTGTAGATACTTACGGTGG
This sequence comes from Coelastrella sp. MACC-549, assembly GCA_018290735.1. Classification (NCBI taxonomy): domain Eukaryota; kingdom Viridiplantae; phylum Chlorophyta; class Chlorophyceae; order Sphaeropleales; family Scenedesmaceae; genus Coelastrella; species Coelastrella sp. MACC-549. The sequence goes on from JABEVS010000039.1 coordinate 121,684, forward strand.
AACCTGTCTGCCTGTAGATGATGCCTCCTGCTTTCACTGGCTGGCCTCCATACACCTTCACTCCTCTACGCTTTGATTCTGAGTCTCTGCCGTTCTTTGTGGAGCCGGCTCCCTTCTTGTGAGCTGCCTCAATCACAAATGCTGTGCGAGGTGCGCATACAATAGCACTGCGGCTGCTGACAGTCTGTCCAGCGAAGGCGCTGGACCTCATGCTGGTGGCGAGCATTTTGAGGTGTGCGATTGTTGTCGAGCAGTCGGCACCGATAACACCCTGCAACGGCACAGTCCCGTTCACACACAATCTGGAATTCGTTGAGCTTGATAATGTGGCTGACGCCTTCGATCACTCGTACTCTCCTTCCTGGAAACCCGGGGTCTAGCTTTTGGCAAGTAGCGGGTTGTACGCAGCAAAAAAAAAGTATCTTTCGCATGTGATTGTTGCGAGGTTCGCGCACTGCTTTAAAGCGCTTGTGATCGGTCGGTCTGATGCATCCTCGTCTGTGCCGCGTTGGGACCACCCTTACAACATGTGCTTGATTGTGTAAACAGCCACTGCGCATATTCTTAGTCAATCTAGTGGCCTACAGCAGTGTCCTAGGGGGCCTCCCTGGACACGCGCTGTTGTTTGCTCGCACTCTGCGAGTTTCAGGCCACTTGTTTTGATGATCAGGCCGGCAACCGGTGAGAGGTGCGTACCTCTGCTGCACAGGACTGTGCATACACAGTGCCTGAGCTTGTCCAGCGCCTGCGACTGTCAGTTGCTGTGCCCTCTTACCTTGCTTGGCACTTCTTTGACTGCTGAGTGTGTTTGCCAGCTGATCATTCTCATAACAGGCATCAAAATCTTTTTCGCAGTATATACAGCCTCGCAGATGGCGGACACAGCCGATGATATAGGCAGGGCAGTGTTTGACTGCATGTCAGCTGTGTTGCTGTTACTGACTGCTCTACTGGGTAAGCAGCAAGATGACCTCATGACCTGTCCTCGGTTGTGTGCAGCCGAGAATGCTGCAGCAGCGCCATAGTGCATGGCTTTCAGACAGTCTACTACATGAAATGCAAGCAGTTGTAGGTTGTTAGTCCCTGTCCAACTCATTGCATGTAACCCTTCCTTGCCACGGCACTATAGAGGTGTGCATTGCTTCTCTGAAGTCTGAAGAGGCTTACCAAGGGATTCATGAGCCTTGAATCTGTTCGTCAAGTTATGCATATCTACCTTCCACATGCAGGAGCCTACCTGCCCCGCTACCTTTCCAGCAGTGGTGATGAGCAGTCAGGGACAGCAACCAGTCTGGCCTTCCATTTGGGCAACATGTTGAGTGGAGGAGGTGAGGTCTGATGCACTCTCAGCAGCACCATTAACACCAGCAGCAGGAGATTAGGTAGTGCCAATGACAATGTGTGCAGCAGCAGGGTTGTTATCAGGATTCATAGGCTGCCGCACCGATGCATCTGCTGACCAGCTTCGCGCAGAAGAGGCAGCAGCAGCAGCAGCACATAATGAAGCAATGACAGCATCTGCCATGAACAGCACACACAAATAGAGCATGCCACAGCGTCACACAGGACCAATCGGCAAGTGCGTTGTGTTATTCATGGAGCAACTTCGTAGTTCATCTTCAAACTCTGTGTTGCACTTTCTATCTGCTGCTCCTGCAGTGATGCTGTCAGCAGGATTCTGTCACCTGTTGGCCGACTCCCTGCGTCAGTTGGCATTCATTGGTCGCTTTCCTATATCAACATTCCTTGCAGCAGTCGGCTACCTCATCACTTTGTTGGCAGATCAGCTGGTTCAGGTCCTAGCAGCTGAAAGGCCAGCAGCAGCAGCAGCAGCAGGTGATCCTGCAAGCAACAACAGCAACCTCAGACAAGTGAAGTACACCCGCCTGGGTGCTAGTGACAGCTTAAGTGCTGTAGAGATGATGAGAACTCAACAGGTGCATTGCCAACAGAAAGAACTCAAAAGTGGCGCAGCAGAAGTAGATGGTGGGTTTCAGCATGGCGTAGGCTGGGGTAGCAGCAGTGATGGCGAGGGTCCAGCTGTAGTTGCAGCGGCACTTGACAGCGGGTGCAATGTGCCCCGGCAGTCACTACTTTCTCCTGGGGATCATGGCACAGCCCTGGTCAATGGTCTGCCAATTGGCAATGGCAGCAGGGCAGCAAGTGGTGGAGCCTCGTGTGTGTTGGTCTCTGGAGCTCCAAGGGCTATCACTACCGCTACTACTGCTGCAACAGCAGCTGTCCAGCACCCCGTGGCTGATTGTAACTCTGAAGACCTGCAGGTCTATGACACCAGCAGCAGCAGTGGCAGGGGCTTCAAAGGTGCAGACTTTCTTTCACAGCAAGAGCAGCAGCAAGAGATGGTAGTTGTTGCAGGAGATCCTGCAGACACCAGCCTGCCTTGCTCTCAGCGGATTTTGAACTCTCCCAGGTGGCAACAGCAGCAGCAGAGCATGCGATTGTTGTTGGACCAGCAGCAGCAAGGGAAACGTAATCCTGAAAGCGACCTCATCAGTATTGAGGGCAGCTGGATGAATGACACAGCAGTAGGAGGCACAAGCTCCTGCAATTGGACTCAAGGTCGCATGCAGCAGGCGGGTTGGAACGCGCCTGGTGCCGCCAACCTAGGCTGTGGATCGTGTATGTGGCCCTGCCACCACAAGCAGCAGCAGCAAGTCTGCCGCCCAACTGATAATGCTTGCCGCCGCCATCCAGAAGATATGACAGAAGCATGTACTGTTGCTCGGGTGGCAGGACATCTTGAACTAGAAGTACACAGCAGTGGACCCCCTGGACAGCCTGGCTCAGCTCACACACATGCACATTTCCAGGTGAGGCATGTGTACCTTGTCACTCCGCCTTCATGCTGACCTAGTCCACAGCATTGAAGCGTGCTCACTTTCAGACACACCTGCAGTTGGGGCTCAAGCTCGTTCTGCTGCTGCTGCTTCAGGTTTTATTGTCGCACCAGCCGCTGTCTTTCGCCACCACTGTCCTGCTGGCCTGTGCGCTGTGTATCCACAGCATTCTGGAGGGCATTGCACTTGGAGCTCAGCAAAGCATGGAGTCCACTCGTGATATAATGTTGGCCATTGCCGCTCACAAGGGACTGGCAGCCTATGCATTGGGGGCAAGTATTGTGGAATCAAAGGTGGGTTTATAGCTTCATGGGGTGAATCAAAAGGAATTGAAGTGAATTAGGGAGAAACATCCAGCATCAAGCGCAATGCCAAGCAGTTTTGCTGTCACTGTATGGCTGTGCTCTGCTGGTTGCCGCCTTGGCTCCTTAGCTTGCATAGACAGACAAGCGCTCAACTCAGCCCATCATTCACTGCCTTTGTGTGTTTTCAGTGCCTGTCATCGACCCACCAGTTGCTTTTGCTGTTGTGGCTGCAGGCATCAGCTACAAAGTTCTGGACTGTGATCAGCATGTTTGCAGTAGCGACCCCCATCGGTATTGGCATCGGCTACGCCTTCAGCAATATTGGTCATGGCAGCGTGTCAGCAGCCATGTCAGCCCTTGCTTCTGGAACATTTCTCTACGTGGCCTTGAATGAGGTCATTCCTAAAGAGCTGGAGCATTCCGATGGCCACAGGGTGTTGAAGGTTGCGGCCTTGCTGTTAGGGTTTGGGTTGATGTCACTCCTGGCTGTGTGGGCGTAAGGGGTGCTGTGTGCCGAGATGTTGGGTGATCTGTCGGGGCGGAGCTTTGATTTTTCGAGGGTGGTATTGCCTATTTTATTGACTTTGAAGGCAGTTTCCCGTCTATCAATATTTCACAATGGCACTCTGGCTTCTGAAAAAGCTTTGCTGCTGGATTGAACCTTGACCAGCCTGAGTGGGATGTGAGAGCTTATGGGCCACTGGCAGTAAAGGAATAGGGACAGTGTCATGTCAGATCTATGCAACGGGTGGCACAGCAAGTGTGTGGCATGTATCCCTGGCAGTGACAGCTGCGCGAGTAAGCAGTGCTGCACCTGGGGCAGTTTCAATTGCAATAATTGTGGCAACCGCATTGTCGTTCTACAGCCCCAGCAGCTACGCTTGGTGATCATGCAGTTGTGTTAGTGCCAACTTGGCACGGCACGGTGCTGTGGCAATGTTTGTCCAGTGACATGCCTCAAGTCAGCAGCCTGGCATAAATCAGATCCTGGTTGCCAAGAACTATTGCCAAGGGCGTTCCGGCAGAAACTCTTAGTTAAAATTGCCAAAGCAATTTGTGGATTCAGATCCCCAGGCTGTGAGTGAGGGACAGGTCCAACCTGCAATATCGTGTTTCAGGGGCCAGAGCAGGGGTGTAAGGGCTGTGTAACCTTGGTAGGCTACAGCAGCAGTAACATACGGATCATTTGGGTCAAACGCTGCAGTGGCCGTCCCTTGGTGGTCACCATATGGTCACCATGCATGGATGCGGCACGCCATGGATCCTCCGTGCCATCGGCATGGCATTGCTTCACAGTCAACTTGAATGTTAGTTGCTTGAAGCAACTCAGAGCCTAGCTCTAACCGTTTGGCAGCAGCTGCAGCATCAACATTTTGTCACAGTAATGAAGTTAATTGATACAACATACCAAAGAATATAAATGCACACACAAGCCCAAAAAGACAAGGTGTCTCTCTGGCTCTTGGTAGAAAAAGGACTGCCAGAAAGATTTGCCCATAAGACAACCATTCCATGAAAGGTGTTTTCAGACAGGAGGAAGAAATACAATAAACGACCTCACTTGAGTTTCCATGAGCATGTGGTGTATGGGCTGTGTGCTCTTGTGCAACTTGACAGGCTGTCAAGAGACAAATCATCTGTCAAAGCTGCCAGGATGGCATTGGCAATGTCATGATCAGGTCAGCCAGGCTGAAGATGTGATGAGCAATGCAAGGTGTATACACATGCAAGTTAATATTCACCATGAAAATGTTGATAAGAACACTGAGTGACTCATGCCATGACCGTCATGTCACTAACCAGTTGTTTCAAACGTTTCAGCTTCGCAATAATCGCTGCTAGATCCTAGCCGCAATTGAGGTGCAGATGGTGGCGATTGGTAGCGTTCAGGTAAGCACAGTGATCCAGCAAACACAGTGGATGTGCCAGAATGTCAGGTGAAAGAGGAGGAGGATCCAAGCAACAGCACCCCAACAAGTAGCTGCTTGATATGTACAGTATACAACAGCCAACTGCCCTACTATGCCATATAAACAGCAAATAACTTGCTGCAGCAAGCTGTAGCTGCAGGTTATACGACAGTCTTTGCAGCAACTGCAGCTAATCCAACCTGTACAAGCCCAAATATTACTCAAGGCATAAGGATATGAGGCATCCAGTGTGTATACATAAACCAAAACAATATTTCAACTGATGAATCCGGTGTTATCACTCCTACTCTCTGACCCTGCAATGAGGCCGACTAAAAGAAGCATGCAACTGTCTTGCACAACAGATAGTAAGATGCATGCTCCAAGCATTGACAGTACTTGGGTGACCATTGGGCCAGTCAACAATGAGTCAGGGGCCTGTGGCCACTACACCTCAGTGCTCAAGCCAACATTTGTATATACGTTATGTTATGAAGCACTGTCTTGTATTCACATAGCTCTGAGCTAGATTACCGGGTAAGAAAGCACGCAATAGGACTGCAGGGCCTATGATGAAAGCAGCAATGCTCAGCTGGTCAGAACGCATGGCAGACTGACTCAACTTGCATTATGCAGAGCATACTAGACATCGCTGTACATTCAGTTTCTTGAGCCAACTATTGCCTCCCAGGTAGCAAGAGCAAGAGCAACCTGGTAACTAAATTGTGTATCTACCAAGGAGAGCAGCACCCCAATATTTCATGGTAGCTATTCTCATGCTTCTGGAACTCAATCCAACTCTGTGTAGGATGCTGCTGGCAACTCAATTAAATGATAGCGACCAATGAGCAAGAGCGATGCACTATGGATGGGCAAAAGCCAGCACGCTGGCTGAGTCATCAGCAACTGCATCATATGCAATCCAGGTTGTACTGCATATCTCCATTTGACAGGGACTGCAAGTAACTAGCAGCGCCCATTGGAGCAGTACATATGACATACTACTCAGCTCAGCCCTACTTGCTGCGCCGTACCCAGGGAGTCGTGCTCATCAACACCAGCCATTCACAGTTGACCCTTCTAAAGGTCCTTGACCAGTAACAAGGCTGGTGCCCCCACCGACTCCAACTGGTTGAGGGGTGTCGTTGGTGTCATACATGTAGAACTGTCGAGTCTTGAAGCTGTTGGGAATGCAGCCGCTGAGCGCCTGATTATCATGAACGCTCCTGTGGCAATAGCAATGGAAAGGGTGGTGGCAACATGAGATCACTGAAAAAGCACTGAAAAAGAGATGAAAGTGTCTAGAGGCTGAAGGTTCTTACAGGCTGGAGCCAGCACACCCAGTCTGCGTAAGTGGCTCTCGTGAACGGAATTGATAGAGGAGAGTCTTCCTTTTGTGCAGGCTCTGGCAGAGGTGCAAGTACAAGCACAATCAATGGCTGTTTCAGTTCAAGATAATGGAATTGGCCATTCTGCAGATTGTGTCACAGATAAGATGCATAGATGCACATGTGAGACATGGCATGAGCCAGCACAGACACTGTGGTAAGTAGGAACTTACAGGTACTGCAGTGAGGTCATTCCTGATCCCCAGGAGGCAGCAGGGAAGGTCCCACTCAAAGTATTGCCAGACAGACGACTGAGGGGGCAGACACAGCAGCAGCAGCAGCAGCACAGCACAGCAGCAGCAGCAGCAGCACAGCAGCAGCGGCAGGAGCACAGCAACGGCAGCAGCAGCGTATCTTCAACACAGACGGTGTGTTTCAGCAACAGGCAGCTGTTGTGGCAGATGCAGATCAAGTGTATGTAAAGATCATTTCAGCAACAAGTAAGATGTGCCACAGGCAACCTGTCCAATGCAGTTTGTGCATTGAGAGACGATGTGCCATGCTGTACCACATAACACTGCCCCTGAGGGACAGACCGCAGGAGCCAACAGATTCGCTCATGAGGAAAACAATGAGCACACGTGTTACACCCTCGATGTGCACATGGCTTGTGTGTTTTTGAAAAACTTCTTTTCATTAGATATACACCCATAAATGACCTGTATTGGCTCAAATTCATGAAAGCAAGGTTTATAAAGTAATTGTAGTGCTGAGCAGTTGTGTCTCACATTGTTGTTGTTTGCGACAGTGCCTGCCAGCTGCTGGGCATGGTGCCAGAGAGCTGATTGCCCTCCAGATTAATTGAGAGTGGTGCACTGAGATTGTACCAGATGGACGGAAGGATGCCTTCCAACAGCCCATAATCCAAGGTTCTGCAGGAGATGGTCATCAAAATACAGCAGCAGCAGCAGCAGCAGCAGCAGCAGCAGCAGCAGCAGCAGCAGCGGAGATTATGTGTTTACATTCCTAAGAAAAGTTTCCTGGTAGGCTGCAGGACGCATGCATTGCAGACATGTTTTATCTGTAGCCTTCATGCCAGCGACAAATGCATGCAATCAGGCAAAGAGATACAACGTGGGACATGTACTCACATCATCTGCACTGCTCCAGTATACGGTCCGCTTTCATAACAGTCAATGCCTTCCCAGAAGTCTCGACACATGTTTCCTCCTGAGCGCCAATCAGTGAGCACCTCAAGTGACTTGGCGGTCAAGTCATTCTTGCCGGCCAACAGAACTGCAGCAGACAGTGGCATGCTCCGTGTCAATGATCAAACTGACCGAGCTCGTTGCATGGTACTTGTATCTGGCAAGTTATGGGCTGAAAAGTGAGCAAGTCGCCTTTTGTCAATCGCTAATCAGTGGCAGAGAGGCTTCTGCAGCAGTTGGCACCATCTTCAAGTTACAGAGCAGGCACTCAGGCCTGCTGACACCGCCTGTGCCATGTCTCAGAACATGAGACGTGTTACAATGTTTCTGCCAGCTGTTCTGCCGCACCTGCTTGGTCTGGGTGCACACAATCCTGATCACCCTCCTGGCAATACTGCTTTGAAGGCTTTGGGCTGGGTTTTGGACTTGAAGGTGGACCTGGAGGGTTTGGGCTTGAAGGGGTTGGGCCTGGGCCCGGGCCTGGGCCTGGGCCTGGGCCTGGGTTGGGGCTTGGGCTTGTCCCTGGGGGCAATGGCGGGCTTGGACTTGGGCTTGTGCCGGTGTTGGGATCAGGCGGACTGGGGCTGGAGTTGGGGTCACAACTGCCTTTATCTTTTGCAATGAGCCAATCACACGAGTACAGCCCTCCATACCTGTCATACAGGCAAAACTGCTTGTTCTTCTGGCTCCAGACGCCTTCGCAGATTCCTTTGAACATGCCATTGCAGGGTCCAGATATTCTGTTGTTGTACCTGAGATAATCACGAACGTGCCGAGTACCACGATATACCATTGTCATCCGAATGTGGTGCCGAGCTTTGGACTGCAAGCAGAAAACATCGGGCTCTTGTGTTGTTTTTGCAGTCAGGTGGAACAGCCTGTGATTGGCCAAGAAGACTTGACATGCGGACAGCAGTTGCAGTTGCAGTTGGAACTGCATGGCAAGTGGGCTGCGCTTATAAGCCATTGTGCAGTCCTGTTGGAAGTGTATGAGTGGATGCTGCCAGCATGCATCAGCAACTCCTGCAACCACAGATATCTGTGGCGGCACACCTTGAGTCTAGGATGTGCTGCTGCAGAATTCTGTGGTGCAACAGCTGGGACGCTGCTTTGGCCGTCAGTTGCCACTTAGCTGCTGCTGGCAAAGACAATCACCGAGCACAAGGCAAGGATGTGCTATCCAATCACATACAACGCATATATTCATTCTATGTATAAAATATTCAACAAAAGTACAACAGCGCCCTCGCTGCACGAAGCAGAAAGAAACGACAGAAGCGGCTCACCTTGAAAGAAATGGGCACTGCAAAGGTGGTGGTTGCTGTGAGACATTGTCCTGTGATGCTCACTATGTTCATGATGCTGCCTGATTGCGTGAATGCTGAGTTCACACCTTCCATTGCCCTCTGGGTGTACTTCACCATCGCGTTTGTTGTAGCTGAGTCACATACCCCGGCACCTGCTAACTGGTAGGCAAACCGCTGTGCTGATTCATGATTGCAGCACATGGTGATGTTGCTGTTGAGATTTTTGACTTCACAGCCCCGGTTGGGGCACTTCGAGCCCGGTTTATTCATGCAGCCTGCCGGACAAGCACCTGTGACTACTGCGTCTGACTGTCGGAGGGTCCTTGTGTGCCTGCTGTCTTCATGTATTTGATGAACTGCTGCATCTAAGGCAGGCAGACTTGAACTGCAGCAGCAGCTCCAGATGGCTGCTTGAAGAAGGAGCCACAGGTAGAAGCTGTGCTGAATGCTTGCCGACATGCCCTGGCGAGACCGACTGCTGTAGACAGCTGTGCTGGCGTGTAATGTCAATTGAGGCAGCCCTACACCAGTCAGCAGCAAACACAGTTTGACGCAGCTGCACGCCCGCGCTCGCACTGTGAATGTTTTTACTTCCAAAACAATAGCTCCTTCAAGTGAAGTAGGCAAAGCAGAGTGAGCACTGAGGCAAGCACCTTATCGGGGACTTCCATCTTGCGAGCGCTGCAGTCTGATCCGAATTGCAATGCCATGGTTGGTCCTATTATATGGCTACTGCTGCATGTAAGGGCAAGTAGACTCTCAAACATCAGTTTGCAAGCCCATCACTCGCACCTGTCTAGTCGCTCCCGGGCCCGTGGAGCTGCCTGTGTTGAGCTGCTAATGCCTCAGATGCTCTGCAAACAGCCGTACTCCAGCAATTATGTTGCTCAGGTGAACTTCGAGACGGACGGGAAATAAACAAACGGCAGGCACTGCTGAAAGAACTTTTCGCAGAAAACTGGGTCACGAGGGGATCTTGATCAATATCCAGATGCGTGGTATGCATCCTGACCCAGCCCCTGAGCGGTGTCACTTGTTGCCCCAGGCCAGAAGTTCTGCCGGCAACCAGCATATGCATGCGACCTCACGACAAGGCCCTCCTCAGCGATAACAGTGGCAATCATGTGAAAGGGGAAGTTTTGGTCGTTCAGCAAGAAATCCTTCACCGTGCTCCGAACTTCAGCATGAACAACAGCCATCGCTGCAGGCACTTTCATCCATGAAAACGGAGTCAACGCCCTTTGATGAGTTGCATTACACAAAACAAGCATTATGGAATGTTCATGTTCACGCTCTGAGCTACCGCAGTCCAGTTTGGCGTGAATATGCGCCAGTGGCGCAGCGCCACGCCGCAAGAATCATGAAACGCAAAAGTATGTCCGGACCTGTAAAATAGGAATAGCCATTCATGCTGCATGAAACTGCAGACGACATGTTACCTGATAACCACTCATGTCACATAGAACTGCCATGGTATGCTGTAACATTCTGCTTGCTACACAAGCAGCAGGCAGGTACAGTCCTGAGTTATAACTCTGACTGGTAATTACCGTCTAGGCACAGATCTGTGCATATGCCTGAGTCACGCACTGAGTTCACTCATTCAGGTACCACGTGGCACCTAAAGCAATTCCAGCCTGTTCATAATCGGATATCTGTTCAAGCATCATATATAGGTGCCTGGCAGGCCTGGGTACATGTGCCTGGCAGGCCTAGGCCACAAGGCTATCTGAGCACCTAGATATCTGTAAAAGCAATGGAGCCATGCAAAAGACTTGATATTTCTATGGCAATCAGATGACAAGATCTAGCCAGGACATGCGTCGTAACAGATTAAGCCCAGACTCTGGGGGGTGACAAGATTGTTATTCGCGTCTGCAGTGCTCACCAACTTCAGTGTTCAGATACTACAGCCCAACGGGAAGACCCGCCGTGGCTGCCTTCGTAGCAGTGGTACAAACTCCAGTGTCAGACATAGCAGATCACTGAGTGTTCAGTTGCCACACCCGACTTGCCAAGTCGCATTAGTGCCGAGGCTGATTGATAAATTCCGCAATTTTAGGCCTCACAGGCAAGTTATGTGTTCGAACAAGTTGCATGAGCAACTGCAGACAATAAATAATCAGTGTTACTGTTACCTTTTAACAAGTTCAGGCTGTTCACAGGCAAGGTGTACTATGGAGGAAGGTTATAAGAAATCCATTGCCTTATGATGTCCCCTGGTTCAGATCCCAAGGGAAAATGGCCATTCCTGTACAGCCTGTACTGCTGTCATGAGCTGATCAGCCGTCGGTGGTCAATGTTCATTCATTGTTGTGCCAGATGCAAACTGCGCACAGAACACTAGTGGAGGGTCTGTCACACAACAAATGTGAACAGCCACACAGCGCCTTGACGGGACGCGTACTTCGCTCGCAAGGGATAGCATCACACTACGTCACACAGATTGGCAGAGGCTTGATCTACTATGCGCTTCAAGTTCAGTTGTTTGGTATCTTGCCTCCTTCAAACAGTTTACAGGCGGTTTGCAAGGTGAACATCACTGTCTGCAAGGGGTAAAAAAGCAGCAATCCACAACACCGACACCGTCTGCTATGGCGACACGTGATCCAGTTGACATCGATCGCCTGTTAGAACGTGTATTACATTATGCAAAAGCAGGTGGAGCCAGCGAGAAGGCCACTCGCCATATGATTGACATGCTGCAGTCAGCTGAAGGCAAAGCAGTACTGCACATGCCTGCTGAGGAGTTGGACTCGCTGCTTGTGAACGATGTTTACAAAATACGCATGCAGAATGTGTACAGCCACTATATGACAGGTAGATTTATATGTTTACTGTGGGCACAAGCACTGCCACACGCCACATGTGCTGCATGGTCAGTAAAGCGAGCGGACATGCATGAGCGCTCATGCCAAATAAAAGCAGCATCCCTATCAGCTTAGGCAGCATGCGCAGTCCAGCAACACATAAAACAGTTAGAACACTTTACTGTAGGTGTTACTGCTGATTTTGCTCTGAAGATTAGGCGCTGCAAGGCAGATGTGAACTCCAAGCATGTGCTGGCTGACATGAGGCAAGAACAGCCAGAAATATACAGGTGTGACTGCAAAATCCTTTCTGATGACGTTTTCAAGTTGAAGTAATTGGAATTCTGACAAGGATGCACATATTGCAAGGTCAGGCCATTGAGAGTGCAGCCAGAATGCAGAATGTCGATTTTGAGAATCTCATCTGAACCTGTTGGTAGCTTCTTGCATCTAGTAATGTGTTGCTGCTGCTGCTGCTAGTGGTGCTGGTGCTGCCACTGCTGCTGGTGTTGGTGTTGGTGTTGGTATTGGTAGTACAAGCAGGTGCTGTATGCTCTGTTATGTGGCACATCACCAGCTTGTTGTGTAGCTGTCCTGTGCATGGTGGAGTTCTGCTGCCGCAACAGATCAGCACCTGTTGAAACCTTCAGCAGCAGCAGCAGCAGCAGCAGTGGCGGCGGCAACATCTGAAGCAGCAGCATCATTTTCACCACTGCCAGCAGCAGCAGCAGCATGTGCAATGCAGGTGCTGTTGCATCATTGACCAATGTGCATCAACAACTCTTGGAGCTGCGCTGCTGCTGCTGCTGGCTTCCAGTGGCAGAACGTACCAGTTGTCCTACTGACCAGGGACCTTCCGATTCATCTTTGATCTATATAACACTCTTCTCGTGATCATCATGATGCACGCAATCACACTGGTGCAGCTGTCACACAACTGCCACTGCTGCTGCTGCTGCTGTTATTCTCCCACTGCTGCTGCTGCTGCTGCTGCCGCAGTGCTCTCATGACCCGTGTCTGCAGTGACCTTCAACACATGAATGTCTTGGACGCGCGGGTGCTTGCTGCGCTTCAAGAGTATCACGCTGGCTTTGAGCCACCTGACTGCATGATGGAGCAGCTGTCAGGCACTGGTGCTGGAAGCATTACCTGGACAGATGTTGAGGGAGCACCAATAGCAATTGGCTCAGGTGATCAGATAGTACTTTATATACATACGCATAGTGTATATATATATATATATATATATATATATATACACGTGTTTTTTTCATACTCATGCCTGTGGGCTTGCTTTCATGTTTGTGTATATATATACATGATTTTTTCATACTCATGCCTATGAGCTTGCTTTTATATGTGTGTATATATATACGTGTTTTTTGCATACTCATGCCTGTGGGCTTGCTTTTCTCTCCCTGGTGCAGGAACTGTTGCTGATTAGATACGAGCTGTAGTTGATTTGGAGTAAGCAGACCAAGTTTTTGTCATGATATTTTTTATATTTTCTAAAGCAATAGGCATTGAGGCAATCAGGCTGTTGCTTTTATTTTTGAGTTGATGAAATACAGTCAACAATTTGTAAGAATCCTCACATTGAAGAGCAGATCAAAGGATGGAGAAAATCAAAGTTGTTCACACACTGCTGCTGCTGCTGCTGCTGCTGCTGCTGCTGCTGTTGTTGGTCAGGTCCTATAGCGGCAGCCAGCAACACGGAGACCAGCTGTATGCAGGCCACACAGGCATCAATCATAGCAGCAGCAGCAGCAGCAGCCGGTAGAAGCGCAGAATGCACTGCTGCTGCTGCCGGCAACTCACATCTTGCTGCTGGCAGCAGCAGCAGCAGCAGTTGTCCGATGTTTGTGTTTGATCGCACTGAGCGGCTGGCAAACAGTCTGGGGCGTATGGTTGGGGTCGTGGAGCAGATCAACAACATCTCACATGACTTTGACATCATGCTCATGGCAGGTGGGCAGCAGCAGCAGCAGCAGCAATGCACAAAGAATCAGCTTTGCCACATCTGAATATCTCAATCCAATCGCTGATCTGTACCCTATATGGCATTGCTGATAGTAAACAAGTCACAGTTATCATACTCAAGTGTATACAGCAGCTGCATGACACTGCTGCTGCTGCCGCTGCTGCTGCTGCTGCTGCTGGTGCTGGTCCTGCAGGTCGCCGGTCCACTGATCTCTTGCACCTGCTGCTGCAGAACCTTTACTTCATGAAACACGTCAGAAACTACATCGGTGAGCCAGCCAGCCACCAACAGACAGACAGACGGACAGACAGGCAGGCAGGCAGGCAGGCAGAAGATTCAAAATTCAGCGGCTCGCCAGTCGGAAATGATTAAGTTACTAATCAAGGCTTTTACAGCATTTGTGATGGTTAATTGTGTCGTGCATTCTTCTTCCTGTCCCCTGTTTGTAGCTGGCAACTGAAGTTGAAGTCAGCCATTGTCCAGCCACTGAAGTTGAAGTCAGCCATTGACCTGCACACTGTATAGTTAATAGACAGATTGTTCATTTCATGTTGTTGCTTGTATTCTCATCCTCACATGCCTCATTGTGGCTGCAGGGAACTTTTTTTTAAAACTAAAACTCATACCGCACATATTCCATACAAAATAAACACAATAATAATACACAATAATTCACAACTCTTCAGTTATCAATTGTCATTTGTCATTTTGAACTTGTCATTTTGACACATGCTGTATGTGTGTATGTATATTCCCCAGGCACGTCGTCTGTGCTGGCAGCAGCTCTGTTCAGGCCCATGCTTCAGCAGCTGGGCTACAGCCAGCAGCAGCGGCAGCAGCTGGTGAAGGGACTGCTAGGCACTCACGCCCATGAGATGACAAGTGTGACACAGCAGCTGCTGGTGAAGTACGATGAAGAGGCGGGGCGGAGATCTGGATTCAATGCAAGTAATCTTACAAAGGATGTTCATTGATAGGATTTGAAAGCACACTCCTCTGTGAGATCGGGTATATCCAGTTGATATTTCATCAAATATTGCAGTAACATCTGTCCTTCATAATCTTGTGATGTCATCCTGTGCAAGAGCAACAGCTGCAGTTTTAGACTGTTGTTGGCAACAACTGCTGCTGCCACCACTGCTGCAACAACATCAACAGCTGCCGCTGCTGCTACTGCTACCGCGCCAACAACAACAAAAGCTGCTGCTGCTGCTGCTGCTGCTGCTGATTCCTCCTCACAGGTTCCCATCTGCATCACCCAGCTGCTGGCCCACCTGCTGTTCGTGGTGACCAACGGTGACCAGAGGTCCCGGACCGCCCTGCCGGACACCTTCACCACCAGCTACTTCATAACACTGGCAATGCTGACTCAGCCACCAACAGAGTTTGTTGAGGACATGCAGCAGCAGTGGGGGGTGAAGATTGAGGCGGAGGCCAGGGTGTTTGATATATTCAGGTACGACTGGCTGGTTAGGGGTTGGGTTAAGGGGTTTTCAGTTAACTGGCACGTTCAAACCAGCAACTGGCTGTCACTGGACAGATGGCTATTTTGGCTGCTGCATAAGACATTGTTTTAATTTCTCGTGTCATTTTTTGGTGTCTCTGAAATGTTTCTATCCTGTGGCGAGTACGGTTGAAGAGCATGTCATCAGGTCATATTCTCTGTAACCCCAAACCCTAAACCTTTGCATGTGAATGAATCTAAAGGTAATAAGCGGCCTTTGTATGATGTTCATAGCAAAAGAGCCTCTTTTGTTTCCAACATCATATATAGGCCGCTTATCACCCCTGGGTCACGTGGCTTTGTGATGCTACCTGTACAGAGGATGACCTCTGCAGTGCACTACTTCTGCCGTGGAACTCTGCTGACACGCTACCACTGCCACCGCCACTGCCACTGCTGCCACCACCGCTGCTGCTGCTGGTGCTGTTGTTGTCGTTGTGT
Source organism: Coelastrella sp. MACC-549 (assembly GCA_018290735.1). Classification (NCBI taxonomy): domain Eukaryota; kingdom Viridiplantae; phylum Chlorophyta; class Chlorophyceae; order Sphaeropleales; family Scenedesmaceae; genus Coelastrella; species Coelastrella sp. MACC-549. Next base: position 137,336 of record JABEVS010000039.1, read on the forward strand.
GTACGCAGTGTGTGGCGCCTGGACAGCGGTGACTACCCCACCCTGGCTCAACTGTTGTATGGCAGCTGGCAGCAGCGCAACACAGCACGAGCAGCAGCCGGACTGGATCCCCTGCCACCGTTACAGATCATTCAAAGTAATATAGATACAGTTGATGACATCAGATCACTGGCTGATCTGCCAGATCAGATCCGGCCGCATGTCCTAGGTTTTGGGGGCCTGGCAGATGGATTCCTGGCCTTTGATCCAGTCAAATCGGAAAACATCGGACAAGTGAGCAGATCTAATCTTGAAGCAGCAGAGGCACCTGCTGGCAGCAGCAGTAGGGACTTGAGACGGAATCAGCATGAACATTTGGAGCTGCCTGTTTGCTCGCTGGTGATGAAAGCTGTGCAAGCCAGGTTATCAGTCGGGCCTAGCAGCAGCAGCAGGAGGAGCACTACTGCCAACAGCTGCAGAAGTGTCGAAGCCCATGCAAACAGCAACAACCGAGCAGCAGGAAGAGCAGCTTCAGATCATGATCATTCATCAGATGCAGCAGCAGAAAGTGATGAAGTGTATGAGTATGCAAGCCCCAATGCTGTTACAGGTGATTATGCCCTAAGCAGCAGCAGCAGCAGCAGCTGCAAGCAAGCCCTGCTACTAGGTTCATTGCAGGAAACAGCAGTAAAGGTTGGAGATGACGGTGGTTTAGGAAAAGCCCAAGTTGACCCCAGGTTACCGCGGGAAACCCAGACTGAGGTACTGGCCAGGGTTCAAGCCATGATAGATGCTGGTAAGGAGCTGCAGGATTTTGGGGAGGAGAAGAGTGGGGTTTTGAGTGGGGTCTTAAGAGAGGCATATGTGGCGGTTGTGAGGGAGGGAGTGCTGAATGCAGCGGCAGCAAGATAAGCCCTCTTCTGGCTGCTGGCAGCTGCTAATTTGGCTTCTCAGAAGCTGCTCAGGCTGAGATGCCGACATGTACATTTTGCCCCGTCCAGTACCCACTGGGCTTTTGTATCGCCTCCACTGTTATTGATAGTGACTGCCCAGCTAAGCTATACTAGCAAAGGCATGTTGTTCTGGTACTTTACAGCACTACCTCAAGGGGTTGTCTGAGTAGGTTCAGCATGTACTGCACGCTCTGGGAGAGCCAACCCTGTGAGATGGCGTACACCGCATGATGTACATGTTGAATGCAGATCTCCCAATGACATCTAGCGAGCAATAGTCCCCCATGAGCGACTATGTTGGCTCCTCCGGGGTGCCCCTCTGGGGCCAGGTGGTATGGTGTGGTGTGGTGTGGTGTGGTGTGGTGTGGTGTGGTGTGGTGTGGTGTGGTGTGGTGTGGTGTGGTGTGGTAGTAACGTTACTCAGGGCAACCACAGGTCAGGAAGCAAGCGAGTGACTACACAGCGAACGTTCGGTTGACCATGGCGAGCCAGTCGTATCGATACGCAGCACATGCTCAATGTTAAACGTGGCATGCATTGCGCGGTTCTGCTCTGTGTACACTCAACATTCAGAAGCAATGCTCTCTCCCTTTCTCTTTCTGTGTCAGTTTATCAATGGCCTGCTGGCACGGCAAATATGACAGCGCCAGCGGCAGCGCTAGCGCCAGCGGGGTTAGCAGGCTGTAGCTGCGAACGGCACACCGGAAGGTATACCTAGTTACATAACTCCGAGAACCCGGCATAGAGGCAATCGCCTGCTTGCAAGCTGTTATTGCTCCACTAGCATATTGGATAACGACGAAACAGAAAATATGTGTGCTGTTCTTGATCATCACATACTCACCACAAATCTAAAGCACCGACGCCAGTCCAAATAATCCCGCTGCAAGTCAACGGCTGTCGGCCCGACATGATAGTAGGAAGTCTGTCAGACCTTGGAAGACCAATCGGCTGACTTCTGGTAAGCGTTTGCAAGCGAGACACTGCTATCGAGCTACAACATTCTGCTTGGCACCACTTGATCAGAGGAGTTACATATACTGTGTGAACCATACCATACCATATCAAGTTGTAAGTTACACGAGTGTAACCCGCCCGTTAGCGAGCCAAGTACAGGCTCATTGGGCAACCATACCATATATCATACCATACCATATATCATACCATACCATATATCATACCATACCATCTGGCCCCCGAGGCGCACCTTGGAGGAGCCAACAGAATCGCTCGGGGGGGGGGGGTATAGATCAACACAATGATCCTCAACACAGTCATACCAATTCTCACTACCAAGTGACCAGAAATCGTCCAAAAATGCAAGTGACGTCTCAACTTCTGGCATTTGGCACTCTGGATGCCACCGGATTACATTGCTTCAGCCAACAAGCATGCAACAACTTGAAGTCATCAACACCAATAAAGGATCTGCAAAGATAGGGGTACTGCCATTGGGCTTGTAGCCACCAAGCGAATTGCGTGGATTTCCACCATATACCGGTAACTAGACCTGGTTTTGTTGACTGGTGAGCAGTCAGACTCTGCCGATATTTTCATTGAAAGTTTTCAAGATTTCAGTGCCATTTCTCGTACAACAAGGGTGAAAGTACCAACTGAACTGTCCGAAACGTTCTCAGAACATTTTGACAAAAACCAGGTTGAACATCTCATGCATTGCCAAAAGGTGCTGACCAGCATGCTGAGGACATTTTGCAGATGTAGCAATGAAGCAATTCGTATTGAGACTCAACATGTATGTTGCATGATATGATGCCATCAAATTATTGAATATCTTCATGCAGGCAACATGTCAGTGTCATCCATCACACCTGGCACAGGTCAGTGACTGTCTCCCCATCTGACATTACGCTTTTGAAGATCAGGAGTCAATGTCTGTTGGCCTAAACAATTTGTGAGCCATTGCAACTGTTGATCGCCATTATAAATCTTGTCGTCCTAGTAGGTAACATCAGGGGGGTACAGGGGATTTGTCATTGGGAATTTAGTATCCCTGCCCGAACCTTCAAGGCAGTAGTTGTACTGCTTTGACTCATTGCCTTGCGCCGGCCACAAGAGGCACCAGTTGATCGGCTCCCCGGTGTAGCTGCCCGTCTTGCAAAGGTAGGAGCACAGATGCGTGGCGGCCTTGAGGCCAGCAATTGAGTCATTGTTGTCACAGTACTCTTTTTGTCGATACAAAGCCAACTTTGACCAGGCAGTCTGCTGGACTGGCATGTCAGGACTGTCGAACATTATATGACCGCCAGTGAGAGCATATGCTAGGAATCCGTTGGGACTTGTAGTGGGGATTGGGGCATTGGGACAAGTTGTTATTTTGGGTGAGCAGGGTACCTGTAACAACAGTGTAACATGAACCGCATGTTACTGCTGATGATGACTGGTTTGCAGCGTAATGACTGTGGTTGAGTTGGGTGGTCTTTGTACAATCAGTGACACCAGAAGATAGGCAGTAGACTGCCAGACCGCTGTTGCCACTGCCAGCGAATTGAGTACATCATGCAACTCTCAATAAAGAGGTTCCCAACAGTACTGATATTTAGAGTACTATATCTATTGAACGCCACCATACGTTCGTAGGCACAACACGACACTGAACAGCGTAAATGAAACTATTTTAAGCCAGTGATGAAGCATACCCATTGCATGTGAAACCTACCTGTGGGACCAGGTCATATTTGAACCTCAGAGCTCTGGCATTGATACGCTTTGCAAAGTCATCCGCAAAGTTTTGGTTGCCGGAGTTTGGAGCGGCAAATGTCACGACACTGATGAAGGGCTTGCAGGCGGGTGCAGAGCTATTGCTGGTCCCACCACCACCACCAGCCTGTGCTGACTTCCTGGCACACGCGGCTGTCAGGTACTTCTGCAAGCAGATAGACATTTGGTGTTGGATTCAAGCAAGAGTCACAAGGCATGAGCTTTGCCGCAGAATGTTGAGGGAGGCTGCTGCTGAGCAGCAGGCTGGTTTTCTACAGTGTTGGCATGAGCATGAACACTCTGGTGCCACAACGTGCACTGGTACTGGCACTGGCATCCTCCCAGGAGACAGATTGACTGTGACATCCCATAAGCCTGCATACAAACCCATTATCACCAGCAGGCACAGCACCATTCCACCATGGCCAGTACCGTTTGAGATAGCGAAAGTGAGTGATTGCACATAAAAAACTTCTTTGCTTTCATTACAGGTGTGAAATCATTCAAATTCAAGCGCACCTCTGCCTTTGCAACCAGCAGAGAGGCGACTCCACCCCCTAAGCTGTTGCCAGTTATTGTCAGGTGTCTGTTGGTCCCTGTGCCTCTGACAAACTCGCGGTTTAGCATCTGCTTAAACCCTGCCGCCCACAGCTCGTTTACAATACTTCTAAAGCCGCTGTGAACTTGACCGGATCCAATTGAGGCATCTGAAACCAAGTTGTAGTCCAGGTCTGCAGCAGAGATGCAGCACCAGGCAGCAACAGGGACAAACTTGGATGTAACCAGGTTGGTACGGTGGGATTGTACTGAAATGGAATCACACTTGAGAGCCAGAAGATGTCAATAAACATTGCTGGAGGCATATGACATTGACAATTGAGAGTGTATGAGGCCACAAAGTGGTGCACGTGTTCCAAGCAGAAGAGTTATTTCTTGCAGCCTGTCAAGCTCAGCCAATCTGAAATGATGGCAGAATATTCAAGAGATGAAGGAGCTGGTCATAACAACTTTCCATATCACTGTTGTTGCAGTTGCCGCAACAATGGAGTTATGATGCTGTTCTGCCCCTGCCTTTCAGTTCCTGCATGACTGCTGTACATGTTGCTGCAAGAAGGGTAGCTTGCTATCCATTCAACTGCTGCTGCTGCTGCTGCTGTAGATCGACTGTTCAGCTCAACTCACTCAGATTGCCCTCAAAGCCTGTCAGAGTCCCCCTCACCACAACCACCACATGTCCACCTGCACAAATCTCATCAGCAGTGGAAGTGATACTCCCAACTTTGTTGGAAGCGGCCACATATTCAGCACATGTGTGTTGCCTGGGCTTCTGGCCCTGCTTCAAGATAGCCACCATGGGAAGATTCACATTTGTAGCTGCAGCATTGCTTTCTGTGAGGTTTTCTTTCAAGGAGAGTGTTTGAACCAGCTTCCAGCCTGTTGGACTCTCCCAAGGCGTGCTGTCCCTAAGAGCTGCGCAAGGCGCCCAGCCGGCAAAGCGCAGCAGTGTGGCATACAGCCAGTTGTAGGTGCCCCCTTCAACATCCATGACTGACAGAGGGAGTGTAGCAGGCAGTTTGCCATTCTTTTGGCGATTTGGTACAGGCTGTGGTATATAGAAACCTGCAGTGCAGTAACATGACACTTTCGCTCATGCTCTGAAAGCACTGGCGAATGTTGGTATGCACAGTAAAAGGCAGCCTAGTTGCAAGGTGGCTTGGGACACCTGCGGCAATAAGAGAGTGCATGAATTGGCTGCCTGTCAATACAGAATCGATGCAAGTGTGAAAACATGCCGTCAGGTGTGGCTGTCACTTTTCATGTCACAGGCAGATTGAAGCATGAACCTTCTGGTCAGCAACGCCTTGATGTTGTTGAGGGGTGATGAGCTGGCTGCAAACCCTGACCCCATACCTTTCAAATCATTCATTATCTTTGTAGGTGGTTGTTTGACACACACCAGGGGGGTATCATTGCTTGCTGACACGATCTGTTGCAGAGCACTCCAGAAGAGGCATGCAAATGTGTTACTTGGCTTGTTGATTCCGACACTGCTGCAGAAGTCACTCGTGTCTACTGGGAATGGGAATGTGCCATTGGGTGTTGCAGGAGGACAAGTAACTGGGCCCAGAGCTGCAGGTGTTGCTACTGTTGCTGGCGCTGCTAGTGCTGCTGCTGCTAGTGCAGCTGTGTACACTGCGTCATCCGATTGTGCTAGAAGTGGTTGTGGGGACCCTAGCACTGCCAGCACAAACAGCAGTAACTGCTGGAACCCTGTACGACAGCTCATGCTGCTGCTGTTGCTGATGATGATGTTGGGCCTAGTTACTGCTTGTATCGAGGAATAATGCTTGCCTGCGGCACACAGGTCGATGTTCATATCACAAGTGGTTTGAGCATACATACGGCAGCATGCGTGTGCCTGTGTGCAGCATCGAACAGTACACTGCTGAGCTGAGACATCTGGCTGACTGGTAGTGCTGTTTTACTTCGGATGCTGTTGCAATAGCTGAGTGTGCATTGCTAGTCCTTTCACACCAGGTTTTGATTCATTGTCTGCCCAGCAGACACCGCAGACAATATTCTATATAAGTATACCCGGTAGAAGCCCGGTTGAAGTTGCCCACTGCTGCTCACAAGCAAGGTTGACAGCAAAGCCCCACACCTTGCTGTAAACAAGACACTGATGAATGTTGAATCTTCACCAGAGCAGTTGAAGCCGGTTGTGGCTCGCAAGCCAGTAAGTGCTCCAACTCCCAATCAACTAATGCGAAAACGGTCAAGGGCGACATGCATGACAACAGACCACGCTGCTTCTAGCACACCGATTGTGACGCGTGCTATGCAAAGCTTGGCTTTTGTCCGGCGGGCTCTGCTTTTTGTCGTAAGAACGTTTTTCCCGGCTGATCAGAGCTTCAATGGCTATTTTGGCCCTATGGTAGCATCAAAAGTTTTTCCATTACATATGTAATACATTTGTTGCTACGAACGCCCCAGCTACGCTCTACGGACAATCCCAATGGCGAACAGTCAGCAGGTAAGTTTGGTTGTAAGCGCAGCTGTACCCAACTTTACATAGTTTAATAACGTTTTTAGGGACTGCTGTCAGCTCACGTCACATACCTCAAGGCAAGCTTACCCGGTAGCACACTGAGTGCGCTTGCAGGCAGCCTGTGCTGCTGTGGCAATCAGCTTTTAGTGGGCCACTGCAATGATCAACTCGCACATTGGTCCAACAATACTACTGGACTGGGTGAACATACCCTATCACCTGCATGCCACCAAGCTATGAACATCATGGGGGCATCATGCGATATCAATAGTCTGCCAGATCTACTAGGCCTGATAGTAGCAGTACTACTAGTAGTGCTAGCTGGCAGCAGTCATTGAATGACATGCGCCTGTGCCATTTCAGCATGCAGCTACAATTATGTGAACAGCACACGTGAAGAGCCGCTGCTGCAAAGAGCTCAGAGCTTGATGGATCAACACACTGTGTTTGTACAGTACAAACAAGAGAGACGTAGTCAGCAAGGCATGCAAATCCGGGTGAGATGAATCGGTCGGGGCATGCAGAATCAGTATGAAGCGGGTTGGCGGACAAGGTGCCATCCTCCCTCACCTTGTGTATCTCAAAGATCAGCACTTACTCATCATGACTCAAAGCAAAGAAGGTGGGAGTGATGCTGTGATCAGAACAGCGCCGGCATCACCACCTAGCTTACCAGCTACCAAGCCATCATGTATCCATTGATTGGTGGGAGAATGTAAGACCTGTTGGAAGGCAAGGTCATCGATCCAAGCTTCTCTTTGTGACAAAAAGTAGCATCTTTGTGCAGCATGGGCTGTGGTATGTGGCAGTGAGCATCAGCATCGCATGATGTGGCGCAAGGACAGAACTGTATGTGTAATCAGTATCATAATGGGGATGGCATCAAGCTGGGGTTGAGATATTATTTTGCCAATGCATGTACACCGAAGCAGCAAGCTCCCTATCACCCTGTTGGCATCTCTGCTGATTGGCCCCTGACAGCAACTGCTTGCCGTCTTCAGTCAATTTCAGTGAAATTGTTCCTGCAACAGCAACTATTTTGGCAGTCCCTTGTTGTTGTTTGAGACATTTGTCGGTGACGTCGTTGCATCATCAGCTTGCCAGGCCTTACCTGATGTTCTTGCTCTTACAGCATGTGTCATTTGGAAGGCCTGGCCAGGTTTTGTGTATTATTAGGTATGCCTTCTGTATTAGGGTGTTAAGCACTGGTGTTGATCAAAGACTCAAGCATGCATTCACCTGAACAGACGTTGCATTCTGGGCTGTGTGCAGCTGACACTGCACATCATACCCCAATGGTAAGGCATTGTTATGGCAGCATAATTTGGAATCACAGAAGCATGGTTTGTGGCTGCATGGTTTAGGGCATGAACTTGAAAATCTGGTACAACATGCATCATTGCAGTTGCACGGTGTATTTGCCCTTTGCACAGCAGCAGGCTCTGTATCTCCGACCTGCTGGAGCGGCAGCTGCTGCCTGTGACGAGCTTGTGCTCCACTGGAGCCAGTGGCACTGGCTCATTGCAGCTGTATTGCTGCTGCTGCTGTTGCATCCTTCTTTGCTGCATATGGCATGCACACATCAGCAGGTGCCTGCATATTTCTGAAGTATTGTCTTTCTGGTGATGGCTCTGACCCAGTGCTGAGGTGATATTTTGCAGCAGAGGTCAACCTACTGCACGGAGTTGTACTGTTGTACTGTAAGATCCCAAGGCTGCTGTCCTTGCGCTCGTGTATACATGTATTTGTGGGAACTTATAGCTTGTCACAGAGTGAGGGTGTTGCATTTTTGGTCAGCTGCAGCATTCCATAAAGGCTGTCACTTGTTTCGTAACTGGGACATATTACTGTACTCAGCTAGAGACCAACTCATGACTTGGTTCACTGAGAACAGATGCCTTGTATTCTGAGGTGGTGCTGCTGCTGCTGCATCCTGTTTGCTGCATATGGCATGCAGCAGGCTGCATGGCTGGTAAGATTGTCCTCCTGGTGATGGCTCTGACTTAGTGAGGAGACAAAAGTCCAATGCCGCAAATGCAGTGCTGCTGCACGGGCTGGTCCTGTTGCACTGCAAGACCCTAATCATCTACTGTCCCTGCTGCCCCAATTCGGGCGCAGACAGAGGCTCCAAACAATGGGTTCCACACGAAGCTGCTATGAATGCTGTGAATGCTCAATGGTCTGAGAAGTGTTTGTGTGCCCGTACAACCGTCGTGCACGAAGTAAAGGACCCTCAGCAGCCTGCCCGTTTACCGATGGTTGCATCTGGCTCCTTCTCTGTGGTAAACCCAGCAGCTCTGATTGTATGCAAGTAGCGGAGCGTTCTCAGAACTGCTGCTGGCCTAGCGGTGCAGAAGGTCCTCGACTGAAAGCGGTGCGGGGTGGTCCCTTGCAGCACGCGCTTTCAGCCCTAGCAGGCACAAATGACATCGAGACAGCTTTTTATGAAGGAAATAGTGATTGTCGCCCCCCATCAGAAACATACGCACTCAACAGTACCGGGCAACAGAGCAATTGATGGACGCAGCAGCAGCAGCAGCAGCAGCAGCAGCACAACAAGATAGCAACCACAGTAGCTTGAGGTAAATAAGTAATATTAATATTATCGAAGCTTAATCTCCGTCCTAGGCGGGGCTGACGTGGCGTGCCTGCCGCTTTTTTGCACGCAGCCATGTCTGGTGCAGTATATAGCGTATCTTTCCCCATAGCAATATTGTCCTTCGGGACATCTGTTAAAATTGGAACGATACAGAGAAGATTAGCATGGCCCCTGCGCAAGGATGACACGCAACAAACGGGAATCGGTATCCATATCTGTTATGCTCCTCCGCACAACTCGTTAGTCCACAGCGCCCCTCCATAGCAGACTAACTCCTTCTCTCTCTACTGCTGCCCCTCAGTCTCCCTCATGTGTGTCAGGAGCACAGAGGAATTCGTATTGTGTCAACTGTTGCTCCTTCGCACAACTCCTTCTCTCTCTACAGTAACTGCTGCTGCGAGGTGGTAGCCGCGACTCTCGTTCTACTGTACTATATTGTTGTGCTGCCAGCTAGCACTATTAATATTGTTGTGCCCCTATGTGTGCCCCTATATTGTGTGTGCATCAGTGATGCATGCCACAGAGCTGCGTTGGTACAAAAATGCAAAGCCACGTAGGAAAAAGTACCAATGCAGAGCCAAAGCACTCAAGCCTCCACCTGTTACTTGGATGGAATGCAGGAGTCCAACAGCTGTAACTCCAGAGGCAACATACTTGTGCATGACGTCATGCACTCTGCTCATGTGCTCTAGCTGCTGCTGGGTTAGGGTCACTAAGCCCCAATCATTGCCTCTTGCAATTTTCTCCAACAGGCGATCACTGTTACAATCACATCAAGCCACCTGGTTGAACATGACCACAGGGCCAGCACTGCAAACAAACTCTAAAGGCCCTTAGCTGGTGTGCATCAGAATGTGGGGTGTACAGAGTCAGCCAGTGTCAGCTATGAAACATCTGCAAAAGCTGCCAGGCAAAATTACTCTATTATGTCACTCAAGCGGCACACAGGACTACTCAGGGTTGGCCAATAGGCCGCAATAGACACTGATGAGCTGCAGCAGGCATCAGAGATGATGCAGACAGGCAGGTGCCAAAGTACAGCAGTAGTGCCACCTATAAAAAACCTGCAACGACAAGAATGGGTATATGTCCAGAATCACGAATGCAGACAGATAGTGCTGTGTTAAACACACTGTACTCGGTATTTTGATCATGACACCACAAGCACAATGTGTTGTTGGTCAACACTCTTTTCAGGTCAAGAAAACCTCTAAGCGCCTGGTGGACAAAGCCATTTGATGCTCAGCTGGTAGGAGCTCACACCAGCTGAGCTTAGCAGCAGCCACTGCTGCCACCCGTCAGCCTGCAGACATTGCACACTGTGGCTGAGGGCATCACGCACGTTGATACAAGAATACCTCTCACATACAAAGGTATGTTGCAGCCTCAAGCACAGAGTGCATGTGGTGCTTCACAGAACTGACTGTGCATGTACAAAACCTATGGAGCTGATGGAATGTTGGCTGTGAGAAATATAGGCTTCAGAATCGATGTCAGCACAGTGGATTGAAGGGTACAACCATCCACAGACAGGACCAGATGGAGTACTGAATGACTCCGCTGCATACTGCAGTAGCCTGTGTATGAATAAAACTTTTGTGCACACACTTGACATGCACCTTGGTGCAAACAGTGGTGTGATACTTATGACGTCGCTCACAGCTATGCGAGGACCGCAGCCAGGGGACTGTTCCTCACTGAACCTCCATCGACCAATTGTTCATCAGTTGACATGACATCACGAGACAGCTGAAACTCTCAAGTGCAGAACTATCTGGCCACGGTACACAGCAGGGGACATCACTGGCTTGTTCATGCTGCTGGGAGATGAATGGATTTTCCCACCCATGTACAAATCTGCTGCCTTTGATTCCAGTTAGTCGGTCGATCAATAATGCCCAGAGATGAGCTGCCAGCAATGGATTGCAGGGTAACACTGCTCTGGATCAATTCACAACAAAATGATAAAGATAGGAGGGCTGAAAGACCCTGCAAGTGCAGAAGCCAGTGGCTTGACTATTATATAATTTTCAGCTGTAACCTCTGTCGTTTTTGACCCCCTACTCTAACTCGAGCAAGATGAATGCGCCAACCTGGCGGAGAAAGTCCCAGTAGCACTTTCTGTCAAGAAAGCATACTGCGGCGGTCTGTGCTGCACGGCCAGAGCATCAAGGGTGGTGCAACTATGCAGCCTGTACAGCTATATATATTTAATGTGTCAACTAATGATTGAAAGTCCTGAAAGCAAGGCGATCAACACACCACAGGGTTTGGAAGGCCCTGCTGCTCCACAACCAAGTGGTAGTTTGTGCATGCCAGTAGCCTTTTGACATATGGGCATCTGCTTCCTGGCTGGCACTAGCTTCCGCTGCTGCTGCTGCTTGTGTTGATAGTGATACTGCTGTCACCTGGCTTGCAGCATGCATACACAAAGTGCACGTTGTTGAGGCCATGGTATGGCTCATGGGCCTGCACAGCACACAGGGTGAGCATGAATTGTGATTGAGAGCGAGAATGCTCGTTAGGATGCCGGCCTGACTGATTGATCGAATCCATTTCATCAAAACAGGCTCAAATGTCCGCATCAACCAGCCCCAGACATATACACATAGCTGCTCTCCATTACCATCTCACTGAACCTTTGCATTGCTCACCACTGATTGGACATCCACAGGTCCGTGTACAATTGGTGACAGCTGGGGTCCCAGAATCTCAGTATCACACTTTCCCACCACATACATGCTGACCTGCCAGCTCAACCCTGGCTGAGTCAGCAGAGGCACCCGGGCAGCTGGCTCACCATACGTCACCACCAGCAGAGCAGCACCTGGCTGCAGCACCCTGTGAGTATGCAGCACATGACACCCATCAAAATTCAGTCAACCTACTGAACTGCATGATGACCAGCTGCCTTGCTCAGCACAGAGTCCTCACGCTGTGATCTCCCCACAGGAGCAGGATGCCATCCTGCAAGCACATGCTGCAGCTGCCTTGCGGTCATCAGTAGCTGTCTCACAGATATCTGTCCACTAGTACTGCATACTGCCAGCATGCGGCCAAGCGCTTGCACTGCACTGCCTGGCGTGGTGGTGTGCACTCTGCAACCCACCTGAAGCATTCCAAGAGCATTTCCCGTGCATTAAGAGAGGCCTGCTCGCCGCACAGGATGGCATCAAGCGTGCCCTTGTCCAAGATACCGCCAAAAGAGTCGTCCTTGAACTCAGGCATGCACCTGCAAGACATGAGCAGGAGACAGCTGACTGAGTACTGCACGTTGAGGTCAAGAATGGCTCCACAGGTCAGGTGTGGTGCGGAGGTATGGCTTGTGCTGTGCTTATGATGACATGCAGAAACAGCACAACATGGCCTTTGGGGATGTGTGCTGGCGGCAGCAGCTGATAATGCATGGCTGCACGGACACCAGGCAGGTAGCATCATGCTGAAGCTAGTAACTGAATCGGCAAAAGTAATCTGCTTCATGAATGAAGACACCTTATACAGAAGGTACTATGCAGAGGAAATTTGCTGCAGTGAAGTGACTCCTGCAAAATGACCAGGCTAAAGCCACTTAACTGCAGCAACATGCCTCTGTGTTGTACTTTCTGTACACCTGACATCCCCAACTCACCTGACATCCCCAACTCGGTACTTCAGCTGCTGCCAGCTGTTGTGCAGCGCCTGCATATGCTGAATGCAGACTTCAGATATGTCTGTGTTGATTATCTGCTGGTACCCCCCTTGCTGTACCATATCAAGCTGCAATCGGGACGTACCTACGCCAACCTACAGACAGACACGACAGACGGACCACCAGGCCACTAGTTCAGCGTTGGCATAACAGAGGGTAATTTCCTAAGAGGCACAGACAGCAGGCAATAGCTGACGTCGGGAAGAGCCGCATGTACGCTATGGAGCACGTCATGTACCGCACTCAAGGCGCTACTGCCACTGCGGGCAATCGCCTCACAGGACAACTTTGGCAGTTCCATGCTAAGTTTGCAGAGTACAGCGTAATCTGGTATGAGACAGTGGACTTACATGCAGGATCCGCTCATCAGGCTTGAAATGCTGACGTATGATGGGCTCCAGGCCTTCATACTTCTGGTACCAGTCGAAGGCTGTGGGCTCCTGCTGGTACCGCTCGTCCCAGTAAGATGAATCCCCATACTGCAGAACAACAGGGTCTGATCAGCACATTTTGACGACGACCTGCAAGAACTACATCGCTTGGATACTGCCACATGGTCAACAGACCATCGCACTGCTCAATGCCAAAAGGGCAAAACTGCTGTAGCCTGTCTACCATGCGCTGCGGGCGGGTCGCTGAGTAGTGCAAGGTCAGGCAAAACAAAACATACAATAGTGGCATCAAGTTTATTATTGCGGCGTTGAGGGACCTGGTTCCGGATGATGCGATTCTGCACCACATCAGATGGACTGGACTGGAGTTTTCCAAGCTTCTTGCACTTTGCGTCCACGTACCCTCGGCATAATCCTGGATGATTCTAAGGTCAGTGCGAAGGCTCTGCCGCCAGCTGCGCTGTACGCAATCCCCCGCTAATCAATCTCGACGGTGCGCAGTGATAAGGCCATCGTGCTACATAATATGAATCAAAGAGTAGGAAGATACACAATCACAAGCACACCAGGCCGTTGTCGCACCAGCTAGAGCAAACGAGATCTACGGGCAAGTCATAAAAAGATATATAGCCACGCACGCGTACTATAGATGCAACTTAGTGTGACAAGTCGTATCTGTAGATGCGTTCTCCTTCAGGAGAAGCTCCTGGGCCGGCTGACGAGTTGTCAAATCAAACGCAGGGGCGCCACTGCATACGCTCCCGCCACCACACGGTCTAGAAACTGAAAGCAGCATTACCGGTTTGATGTGACACCACTAGATGCATGTGTAGCGCGGGAACAAGGTTGACAAAGACGGGCGGTGGAGCGGAGTTTTGCTTCATTGGCTGGGGACTGCAGAAAAGGTACATGCCAAGGTTACTCACTATTCATCTTACATGAATATATAAATATATCAAAGCACAAATCATGAGCGGCAGCAGTGTTCAACTACAGGCCTTGTTGGACACCAGCTGTAGATGCCTTGCTGAGATAGTATTGCTAATCAACCAATGCCATATGAAGGAGCAAAATTACTCCTTGTAAAGCATGACATGCCACGCATTGTGAGTGACATGCCACAGAAAAGAGACGATGTTCACGCTTTATAGCAGCTGCATAGTACGGTAATGTTGTTGGAACATGCATACGGTAACCTCAAGCGTGCTTACATACTGATCAATACAACCATCAGAGGCTATAAAGTTGATGGCTGATGCCCTGCATGCTGTACAAAGGGGAAGCTTGATGTAGAAGAAATTGAGCCATGCAACAAGTTGAGATGCAATGGCAAATGCACTGACATGCGTGGGGGCGCCACCCGGGTGTGATGCTTGTGCCTGCCTCGGCTGTCCGGCTTGATGTATTGTAGACCTGGAGGTAGTGATCATAATGGATTGTTCTCAGCAGCCTAATGAGCTGCCCTGCTGCTGCATCAAAAGTGCTGACATCTGAGCAGGCATGTGGCACTGCACAATGGCCAGCGCATCCACATGCAGGACTCGTGGTGTTGTGCATATCTTCAATGATGCCAGATGATTCTGGCTGACTGCTGCTGATGCTGGCAGAGACAGTGCCGCAGTTGCTTGAGCCAGACCTGCTGTCGCCGCGTCTGCTTCTGCTGCTGCTCAGCCTGCGGCTGAAGCTGTTCTCTCAGGCCATTTTGTTCAGCATCAGCTCCCTCTGCTGGAGTTTTCATGAACATAACCAACTCACTGCGGCCGTAACGTGCCCTCACTGCACAGTACTGCTGGTCCTCGCTGTCACCAGCACTAGTGAGCTGACCACTGTTAAGTTCATCATCTCGCCTCTCCTGCAAATTTTGCTGCTGCTGCTGCTGCTGCTGCTGCTGCTGCTGTTGCTGTTGCTGCTGCTGACAGCAAGCGGTGCGTAGGACTGAGCTGCAGAATTGCTCCAGGCCATCCCACCTGCTAGGAAGCTTCACAGCCAACACATGACACCTGCGCAGCAGCTGCCTGCAGGTTTCTGCTACTGACACACCACTCAAACATATACTGTCACTGCCAGCAGCAGCAGCAGCAGCAGCACCAGCATGAGGAGGCTTGGTGCAGGCAGTTTTGGTGTCCTGGCCATCCGCATCAGTTTTGCTGCTGCTGGTGCTGTTGTGTGCAGTGCGCAGACCTTGCTGCTGCCGCTGCTGCTGCTGCCTGTAGCCCGGTCCACCCCATGGCGGGTCCAGGAAGACCACATCCTGCTGCTGCATGTGAGGCAACAGCTGTACTGCATCACCGCAGACTACAGCTGCTTGACTGCACTGCTGCTTCCGCTGCTGCTGCTCAGGTTGCTGCTGAACAGGGCATATCAGGATAGCTAGGTTCTGCATAATCAGGGGGTCAAAGGCAGCAGCAGCAGCAGCAGCAGCAGCAGCAGCAGCAGCAGCAGCAGCAGTGGAAGCTGCGGAGCCGGTTTGGGTGTCCAGAATGACTCCCTGCTGCTGCTGCTGATCAGCATCATGATGGTGACACTGCAGCACCACCTGCATATTATGCAACAAGTCCTCTGCTCGATCTGGATCTAGCTCAACTGCTGTTACACAATCAAAACATTTCATAAAAGCAATTGCGTTGCCTCCAGCACAAGCAGTCAGATCAGTCACACTCAATGCAGCCTCACTGCTGCTGCTGCCAGTGCTGCTTTGCTGCTGCCAGCCCTTCACCACTGCTGCTGCTGCTGCCAGGAGTGCTGCCATGGCAGCAGCAGTGGTGCTGTCTGTTGTTGAGTATGCTGCGACAGAATCAAGCAGCAGCTGGCGGCGACAGTCATAGGGCAGGTCTGGGAACAGTGCATCTGCTCTGCCACAGCACCAGGAGATCATCACAGGCGCGGAGCTGTTCTTGAACACCTGTTTGTGTTATTCAGTGGATTGTGCAGAATGATGATCAAGGTTCTAGTCTTGAGATAGTAACAAGACAACAGACCAGCTTCTGTTCATGATTATGATTGTGCACGCACACAATCATGCATCTGTGTTGTGGTGGAGTGCACATATTACAATGCATTTTTCCACACCACATCACAGTAACACGGCCACATGACATGCATATGCAATTACATTCCTACAATATTTTTATTGTGGCATCATTGAAGTTCTGTCATACAAGGGTTGAAGTATTCTATTATATTAATTATTATTTTCATATATTTGATGTGTGTAAGCCTACCAACTTGCTTTGTAATGCCCTGATAGCACTTTCTGCCTGGCCAACATCGGTCATCATTACTCTGGCCCAGCCCCGGTTACTCCTGCCTACTGCTGACACTGTTACATTTGTAACATACCCAAACTGTTCAAATTCCAGGAACAGCTGCTGCCGCACTGCTGCTGCTGACAACTTGACTGGAATGCCAGATATAAAGATGCCAACTGATGCTGCAGACTGAGAATTGCTCTGCTCTGCTGGTTGTGGCATGTTGGCCCTGTCACCTGTTGCAGTGCTGCTGTTGGTCAGATTGTGCTGTTGATCTTTGGCGTCTCTTTTTTGCTGTGTGCCTGCTGCTGCTGCTGCTGCTGCTGCTGAGATCTTGACTGGAATATCAGCAGACACAGCTGCCAGTTGCTGCATGACCTCGGCCTTCACATTATCCCAGCTGACATGAGCAGATGACCTGCAGAAGCAGGGCTTATCAAGACCTAACAGATGTCTAATATGCGCAGTGCAGGGTCTGCTGCTGCTGCTGCGCTTAATGTTTGGCCACAAATGCAGCTTGCTGCAGCAGCCATGTGGCAGCAGGCATGGCCACCTGCTGCTGCCGCTGCTGCTGCCGCTGCAGCTAATGTGTTCAGCGCCGCTTTCAGGATGCATCTGTTGCTCAAATCTGTGCAGACTTGCTGCTGTTGCTGCTGTTGCTGCTGTTGCTGCTGTTGCTGCTGTTGCTGCTGCTGCTGCTGCGAGCAGTAATGTGCAGCATACATCACTGCATGCCAAGGCAGGAACAGCTGCTAGTCTCAAAGCAGCTGTGCCAGCTGTCACGATTGCATTGGCAGCAACGGCAGCAGGAGCAGATGATGCTGCTTTTTGATGTGTATGACATATTTCAACTTCCATTGTTGACATCTCCTCTGCTGTTGCTGCTGGTGGTGTTGCTGCTGCTGGCATGAGTGATGCTTCTGTGGACGCAATGTCCCTGGTGTGCAACCACCCGACTGCATACTGCTGCAGCAGCTTGTTAACACTGCTGCTGCTGCTGGCTGCGGCTGTTATTCTTGGTACCAGACCAGGGTTGACCACTATGGTGACAGAAGCTGAGTCAACTTCCCGCCTACCTACTTCCAACCGCAAAGGAACCCCCAAACGCTCCCATTTGTGATATTTTTCACCAGGCTTTACTGCCAGGTCAGCATCCACGTGGCAGGGTATAGTGTCAACCAATTGCTGATGCAGGGTTGCGGCATAGGCCAACACATCAGAGGTATCAGGCTGCTCTGCCGCACTGCTACTGCCACCTACTGCTGTTGCTGCTGCTGGATGCTCTGCGGCATCACTACATCGCACTGCTGATCGTGGCTTATTCTCTGCTGTATTTTGTCCGCAGCTGCTGTTGCTGCCTTTGCTTGGCACAGGGGTGATCACGGCCTGTAGGCCATGTGCTAGTGCAAGCTCTGCATGCTTTACACACCTTCTGCCGTCTAGAGCGTTCCAGCAGATGAGGTCCTTCAGTTTGTGCCGTTTGCCGCTGCTTGTTATGACGCTCATGCTCCCAGACCCCAGTAGCCACCAAGCACCATAAGCACTCTGTCAAACCGTCGCAGCTGTGCCAGTATGCAGTAGCCTGCGTATGACCAACAACAGTACAATACGCTTTACAGTACCTTTTGATGGTTGTAAGGAAAGTAAGTGCAGCTGCTATCCCGACCTGTGATGGTCACTTCTGCAGGTACCTGAGGTGACAACCAAAAACGAAGTGGGCAGCAGAGCTCAACATTACACGTAACAAGGTATGCAGCTGCAAACTGGTGGCAAAAGGTGCTTTGCACAGCAATAAAAGACGGCCGTGCTGTTATCTTGTTTGTCAGTACATTCCCAGCCGTTCAGCACATCGTCAGCCATTGCTTGAAGATGTTTTCTGGTGTCTCAAGGAGTAATTTGCTGATTCTCAAGTCGCACAGAATGATCTGTTTGTACATACATCTGTTCTGCGCATCTCAGACTACAGAGCGTGCTTCGTGCCTCCCGCAGCATCCTGGCGCTGTTGTCACTTACCAACCGTCATTATACACTCACAGTCTACGCGTTAAAACATCATCTAGTTGGTGGCGATAGTTTGTCGGCTCATAGGTGTCTGCTGTAGCTGTTCAGCAGGACCATCAACTCAGCTGCGGGATCATGCTGTGTCTAAGACAGCTCCTGCATCAGCATGTAGCAAGCCAAGCACCACAAATAGCTGTAGAGCAGGCATGTGCAGCTGCCAGCCTGTCAGTATATTCACAGCAGTGGAGTTCTCAACTGCAGCAGGCACGATGCATGGCAACTGCTGAGAAAGCTCCCAAGTTGCCGAGTAAGCACGAGCGACGCGTAGCAAACTTTGAGTTCTGCAAGAAACGCGCAGCCTGGCGTCGGCAAGTGAAGGCGCTGCGCATGCAGTGGCTTCAAGAGTACAAAGACAGATTGGCAGCTCATAGGGAAAGTGCAGAAGCAGCAAAGCAGCAGATGCAGCAGTTGCAGAAGCTTCGGAATGTTGATAAGCAAGTAGATAAAACCAAACACGATATTGAGCGTAAGATTAGAGATGCAGAGCGTGCAGTCCTTGTGGTGAGTGCATTTCCCTGTTGCAGCGGCGGGACACCACCTGTGAAGCTACTACACTCTATTTGCTTCCATCTTCAGTCATACGTTGTAGGGGAGACCCATCCATACTATCATCCAACGCGAAATTCAAACAGTACACAGCTTGGCACCGCTTACTTGCCACCCTCCAGACCAAAGCATGTGTCAGCTGCATAGCTACTGCAGCAGGCCCTGCGACTGTTCAACTGCTGCTAAACCTCTATCATGTGGAGTGATGTGTGCTCAACCTCGCTCATGTGCCGCATGGCTGTTTGAATCATTTGCAGGCCGGCATGCGCTATGCAGCCGCTATGCGAGAGGACTTCAGGCAAAAGACAATAGAAAAGTTCCAAGAAAGAAGGTAAGGCACAAACCTTTTGTCCTCATCATCCAGCGCACTGGTTGAAGCAGGCAACCACAGCAGCAATGATGAACAGCAATCTGTGTCTGGTTTACCCAAAGGTGTCAGCTGCCAGCCCCTAGGATTGACGCTGTTTGTCATCACCATCAGCATTCATGAACCCCAGCAACACAAATATGTCTAGTACTGATGATGCTAGCGTCCTCCTTCCGGTGTATTCTATAGCTACTCTTGGCAGTACCATTCAGCGTAAGTTGGTAGTGCATTTATAAGGCACTGTCCCTGCAATGCCAATGACCATGCACTGCTGCTGCTGCTGCTGCTGCTGCTTGTGATGTGGTTGATGCTGTTGTATTGTTTACTCAGGCGCGCTGAGCTGTTGGAGCAGTCCCGCAGCTGGATCCCCCAGGATCAACTTGAAAAGCGCATTGCAGCAGCACTGGACAACCCAGTGGACTTCTGAGGGTGTGGCAGCAGCAGCAGCAGCATGATGACCTGACAACATGACAGGGGCGGCAGCAGCAGCGACGGCAGTGGCAGTCAATATTGCCAACCCAGTAGATGTGCTGTGGCCCATGTGTGGTAGTGACAGCAGTAGCAGCAGAGGCATCAAAGAATCTCTGACAGGCATGTCTACGGGTTGAGGGTTCTTTAGTGTGTGCCATGCTTTGCGCTTACATGAGCAGTAGCAGCAGTGGGAAGTGCAACAACAGCAGCAGCAGCAGCAGTTCAGTGTGAAGGTGCTTGGGTCTATGCACTAGGCAAGGCACAGAGCATGCTCTGCAGCAGTGCCAGGCTGGATGAACCTCATAGAATCACAGATGGCAGTCGGTGCGAGCAGGCAGGGGTCAACTGGGCAGCTGCTACGCTCACTCAAGAGCAGCAACAGTACAAAGCATCTCCAGGCCTGGCAGTGACAGGCAAAGGCCTCAAAGCCAACAGCTCAGTGTGGTGGTGTTGCACATGGGGCTGTTGCTCTGTTCAGTGCTGCCTTTGGATTAGAGATGTTACAGTTGAGATATGCCGGCAGCTTGCTTAGGTTGCCGGTGATGACCGTCAGTGGGCAGTGTACAGTGTCCGGGTCATGTGCTTGACTTGCTTGGGCGGATAGACCAGGTGAAATTGCCGAGCTTCAAATACCCTGGTGTCCTGGTTGATGGCCAATCAAGGCTGATATTGTGCCACATGATCAGTGATGAAGATTCTCAAAGATTCAGCAACAGTAGGGGACGCTTCATAGAGGCCAGCTGTGTTTGTGCCACTGGCATTCTGTGGCAAGCGTCTGTGTTGCAGTTTGTAGTGATACTTGCCTTCCAGAATCTTCCGCGGCTGCAGCAGTAGAACGCCTTCTGATCTGGCTCTGTTAGTGCGCCAGGGGCGAGCAGTATATACTGTATGTCAGCGCATTTGTCATGGCATCTCAACTTGCTGCATGGCTAGATTTCCTCTACTGTATGTCAGCGCATTTGTCATAGCATCTCAACTCGCTGCATGGCTCAATATCTTTTACTGTGTGCGTACAAAAGCAGCCTGCTGACTCTGAAAAGCACTGCTGTTTTCCAGGCGCTTAGTTGTTGATGTCAGAGATTGCTGTGGTCAAGGTTCCAATGTCATACAGCACCTGCAAACGGTGCAACGCTGTTGTGGACTGGATCTGACAGGTTGTCAGTAACAACTCCCATATGCGAACCAAGTGGTTTGAAATGTTTGACACCCCAGTGTGCTTGTCAGCCAAGTCCCAGCGCTGCGGTGAGCCCCCTCACAATATATTGTAGACAAACTGACGACCATGTCGCTCATCAGACATATCCCCGCAGACTCTTGAAGTCACTCCAGTGGAGTGACTCCAGTCTTGGAATACCCAACTATGGCCCCTGTGGTTGCACACCAATAAGCAGTGCAGTCACTTACAGCCGCAAATTCGCGCTCACTCTCTGCATGCAGCCCTGTTCCGGAGCACCCCTGTACTGCGGGCAAAGCACAATATCCCACAACGAGTGTCTGTCAGCTGATCGTAGTCCTCTTTAGCCTTATATGGTGATACTGAACGCGACTCGAAAGATGATGGAGGTCTGCTGCAGCCAGTTGGAAGACCAACATTTCTGGCTATGGGTCACCCTGCCCAAATGACATGTAACGTATGCTCTCGGCAACCTGATTGTCTGAAGGCGCAGGAATGTGCTCTGAGAGGCGTGTGTGTTGCATCGTCTGTCGAAAAGGCGAAAAGGCAATATTACTCATTTGTGGCCTTCGGCGTGGTCTTGATCGTTGTGTAGTCACTGGACAGATCAGAGCCTGTTTTTCAGCTCCTCTTTGGACTATACACACTAACGCCTGAAATCTGTTTGGAGTCGCGCACATACTCCGGAGGCCGTACAGGTGTGTGTGAGGCCGTACAGGTGTGTAGCCAGGTGTTTGTAGCCATGGGTTACAACGGACTGCTACGTGTCAAAAAAGGCTGAAAAATATACAACATGCTACAAGCAAGTGCTTCTGATGCCTCGTGGTTCCACTCGTGCAGTTATCGTCCATGGCTGCAAAGATTGCATGCAGGGACGCAAGAGATGTATTTCCTGTGCTTGCGCACCTATTATCAGTACAGCCACTTACATTCATTCACAGTCATGCTCACTCCGCATGCAACCCTGTTCAAGAGCACCATTGTACTGGGGTACACTGCTTCGCGATTGCATGGCTTGCGCAGCTGATCGTAGCCCTCATTAGTCCTTGATGATGATACTGAAGGTGAAACGAGTGCTGTAGAAGGCCTGCTGTAGCCTAGTTGGAGAACCGGGACACCTGGCTAAGGAGCACCCTGTCAGAATGCAAGAAAAATGACAGGTGCCCTGTATCCCGCTGTCCTATCCCGCAACCCAATTGTCTGCAGGCGGAGGTGGTTCCTCTGGTAGGCGCTGGTTTTTAGAATTAGGCGCTGGTTTTTAGAATTGTCTGCAGGCGGAGGTGGTTCCTCTGGTAGGCGCTGGTTTTTAGAATTGTGATGCAATTTTCTTCACTTCTGGCCTTGGACGTGCCCTTGATGTTGAGCAGTCACCAGACAGATCACAGCCCATTTTCAAGCTGCAAGTTTTCTGTTGAACCTCAACTTATTTACTCGCTTTATAAAAGCTATCTGGACTCGCGCAGTGCGTTGGCTTATTGCCAGCAGATTGCATGCAGGGACGCAAGAGATGTACTGCGTACGCTCACTTACTCGTCTAGCACGGCACAGCCCCAGCTTGGTACAGGCTTCAGTACGCCAGACAAAGACCATGAGTACGCGCACAGATGTAAATCTGGCGATGATATACACTGGTGCGGCACAACCACCGGTGACTACTGCTGTGGATGGCTCAGGCATCTTAGGCCGTCATCAACAGCAGCTCATGCTATGAAGTGCACGCAGATTGGTCCAATAAGTCAGAATATATTGCGTTGCTGCGGGAAAGGGGCTTGCCGGTCGTGGACGCTGCGGCAATGGGAGATGGTGATTGGGAGAAAGTCACCTTTGCTACTGTATGGAAACCGCCATCAGGACTCCTAGCTAAGGCAAGCTCAGAAACCGAGCATTGCTCAAAATAAGACAACAGAGAGGCAGCTGGAAGGTGCAGTTTGCATCTGTTGCTGCGAATGACAGCATTAATGGTGCTATCCCACCCCTGGCAGCCATCATCAGCAACTGACTTACAGTAAAGCAAGTGCACATCCTTGCAAGGAGAGGAAGGCAACCAGACGCCACGTGCCTGAACAATGCTGTCTCCGTGCAGTGCAGGAACCTCCAGTTAGTCATGTCACTCGGGGCAGGAGTGGACACACTATTAGCACCAGGACAGATACCTGAACATCTGCCGATTACACGAATTGTGAGTGCTGGCTGGCAGGGCTGGCAGCACACAAGTGTGGCACTTTCAGAGGTGTAGCAATTTCAGAGGTGTAGCAGTTATGTTGCAGCTGTGTGGTTGCACGATGGTCATGTTAGCAATGTGCAGGCAATACGGCAAGCTGTATGCATTTCTGCATCAACATTCTTGAGCCTGGCTGCTACATGCCAAACACCTGCATGCTGTCGGTCTATTTGAACACCTGGTGAAAGATAAAAGCTACTTTCCTTGCTCAGATTATCTTTCCTTGCAGATGGTCCGTCTTTGTTGAATCTCTAGTGAACAATGGTAATGATGCCATGACGGTCACTGATTCAGTGCAGCCATGCCTGCCTTGCAATCCCTCAAACAGGTTGACCCCCTTATGGCTCAGCGAATGGCCACATGGGCTGTGTGGGGTGTCATCAATTGGCAAAGGAGGATGGAACAGTATGCAGCAGCACAGAGAAGGTGCGTAGACGGGCGGTTATATCCATATTGGAACAATCACCATTTCTTTCATTGCGTTTCTGCACACAGACAGGGGTATGCAGTTTGGTTGCAGACAGCAGGAGGAGGAAACCAAGTGTGGCAAGTGGTGGTGCTGCTGCTTGTCAGCTCACAATCGCAGCTGATGTTGTCAACATGCTGTCACAGCATGTGAAAAGCACAAGATAGCTACCCATCTGGCAGGCGCAGACACGACAGTGTCATGTTTGCGCCTGCCAGATGGGTAGCTGTCTTATGCTTTCAACAGATGATGAATTCTCTCTCATGCTGCTGATGCTGCTGCTGCCGCTGCTGTCCAGCAGTTGCTGCTGGGACCAACAAATTGAACCCAGATCCAATAGGGACAATCCAGAGGTCTCAGTTGGAATCTTGGGGCTAGGTAAATAAGTATGACTTATTAACCAGCTGCATGTCATGATGATTTCACACCACTTCTCAGTGACGATCATGTGGAACACTTACGTTAAATGTTGGCTCTTGCCCTGAAGTGTGAGCCTCCACTCCCTGAAAGCACAAGTCGTCTGGCTGGGCCCCAAAAGTCTTACGTGTGATAGATGTCGCGGCGTCCGCAGACCTGTCGCATCTGCTTCAATCGCCTACTATTGTGCCTTCCACAAACACTGTTTAAAACTAAACTTTCTTGCAGGCGTGATGGGTTTAGCAACAGCTCGCTGCCTACATGCCCTAGGGTACAAGGTCTCTGGCTGGTCTCGTACGGCTCGTACCCGCCAGGAATGCGAGCAGTCAGGAATGACATGTTACGCAGGACATGAGCAGCTTGAGGAGTTTGTCAAGGCACAGGATGTGCTGGTGTGCCTGCTGCCACTGACTCCAGAGACAACTGGTAGGTGGGTTGCTCTGCACGCAGATTTACGTCAGCATGTTGTTATGCAAGCATTCGTACACATGAAGCGGAGTTTGCATGCTTACTTTGATTGGGCAGTCAAACGTGCTCATGGCTGCTGCTGCTGCTAGGTATCATCAACAAGCAGCTGCTGTCCTGGCTACCTCCTGGGTCTGCTGTGATCAACGGCGGCAGAGGCAAACAGCTGGTTGAGACAGATCTTCTGGAAGCACTGGATAGCGGGCATCTGGACTTTGCCCTGCTTGATGTGTTTGATCCTGAGCCGCTGCCTGAGAGCTCCAGGTTGTGGAAGCACCCAAAAGTTCGGATCACTCCACACGTGGCCAGCATGACAACTCTGCAGGTCTGTGACTGTTGCATTGGTGCAAGAGGACATGTCATTTAGATGACAGCTCAGACAGGGCTCAGATGATGGATAGGTATTGTCTCCAATGACAGCTCAGACAGGGCTCAATGATAGATAGCGTCTGAGATGCCACTCATGTGCAAGCTTTGCACCTCTCACCAGCAACACAAATGCTGTCAATGACAACATACAAGTTGTGTTATACTACTGCGGTACTACCGTACACGATGTCTCCAGTGGTTTACATCTGTGGTAATCAATCATGATCTGGACTGAGGAGGGTTGTTGGGACATCCCTTCTTAATCCAGCTCATGATTGATCATCATGAGTATAAACCATCCGTAACATCTACCACTTAGGTACAACACAATGTAACCAATGCCAACCAGTACTAATGCTGCTCGGTGTTGCACTGTTTCTACTGCTGCACCGCTGAGCACTGTTTGTGCTGCTGCTGCAGACTGCTGCTGATCAGATCGCAGCCAACTATCACAGCATGGTGGCTGGCAAGGGGCCACTGCCGCAGAACTTGGTGGAAAGGATCAGGGGGTATTGATCATCAATGATGAAGCGAACTGCAACTCGGTTCGGAACCTGATTGTATCATCTGGTTCACAGGTGGTTACCAGATCTCAGATCTTTGGAACGTCTAGAGGTTAGGAGGTTTCTGTTCAGGGGGTCTGCTGGGAGCCTGCTGTTGATGGAGGGCCCAATCATGCAGTAACAGTGACATGACCTGATGCAACAGATTCAGATGCCATCATGGCATGGACGGTCCCGGACCGTATCACCGTCTTACCCGGTAAGTTATCGGGTAATCCGCCAGTTGCGCATCTCAATGCATATGCTGACAGTGCTGGGCTTCTATGCAGCAGTACTAGCTGGGTTGTGTCTTGGTTTTGAAAGTCACAAAGCCCGGCTCAGCTAGTCACTAGCCTAGTGACACAGTCACGATGACTGTTATTGACACTAGTGAGGCATAACGCCTGTTGACGGCTATGTGCTGGCCATCGTGACGATTGCCATGAGGCATGCAAATGCAGCTGTAAGTGCACTGCACAGCGCAGTGCGGCTGGCATGATCTGCCAGCTAAGCTGGCTAACATTCCAGGGAGCGGTCGCAGGTTTGGTTCATAACGAGCTTGAGGGTGCTAGACAGCGAGAGTCCCGCGCGTACTGCAAGCGACAGCATGCTTGCTAGCTAGGCTGACGACGAAGTGCGCACGAACGATCAGTATGTTTCAACACACAAACAAGTTTGCACTTAGCGTGTCTAAGTTTATTGCGTCATTTTCTGCGAAATGCACCTTGAAGTCCCTGGTTTTGTACCTCGATATGGGACCTCTGGTGACTTTGCCGTTAGCACACATCATGCTCCGGTAGACCGCTTCTAGTATACTTGATTGCTTGCTGTTGTAATGTCAACAGGTTCAATAGGGGCGGTTAAATCGACCATGACAGAAACGGCCATGGCGAGCGCGCTGATCATGCGCGCAGCTGCGGTTGTATGCATCATAGCTATTGCAATAGACGCAAGACCGATGGGATATCCTCTCAGGTGAGGTGCCATGCGAAGGCACTCCAGGTGATGGGACTGCCATGCTGAAGGCAGTACAGTGCTGTTCCGGAACAGCAGGGCAAATTCAGCTATCAGTAGCACCTCGACTGCCTTGGCTAAGCATGACTGCAACCGACGCGCTTTTCTGCAATGTAGTCAAGGGTCCAACCTTGAGGAGGCCGTGCAGCAACTACAGCTGGCTGGTGTAAACAACACAGGAGCAGATACCAACATCTCAAGCAGCAAAACACAAGGTGGGGGACTCGTCACTTCGAACTGTGTTCCTGCAGCATTCATTATGTTCCAGGCAGACACATGTTTTCAACGCTCAAGTAAACTGCAGCAACAGATAGTACTTGCAGTGTTGTGTTACTCAAGTCACTTCCTGGGTAGAGTGACCGATTATGCATGACCATCTCCCCCTGTGGTAGCAGCACAGCAATGACGCTGAACAGCCACTGGCTGCTACTGTGAAGTGCTCTGAGAAAGCAGCGAGTTCAAACAGCCCTCGTATGTTACGGCGGGAATGACATTCAGTGAGAAGGGCTACTCCACTGGCCCTGCACGGTGCCATATGGGACACGCATGACTGGCTCCTACCGTATGATGCAGCCACAAGTTTGCAATAAAATTTGTTTTAGTGTAAGCCACGGTCATGCAATCAAGACTCTTGTCTCTCGCTGCCTGTGCTCATTTGCCAGCAGGCCAGGCATTACCGAATGGAAGCGGGACAGCGGCTACCGCTAGGTGAGTGAGATAGTTTTCCGCGATTATTGTTGAACTGTTGCTACTAACCATGATTTTTTCGGCAACGCGACATTTATACAGCGATGGATCAGTGCTGCTAGGTTCACGTCTAGTTGACTGCCAGTGCCACTATACAGTACTAATCAGTCTGCAGCACATTGCCGATATGCAAAGTCACAGCGCGATAGCTCATTGACGTTGTGCAATGAAGATGCAAAGGATGCTTTCCAAAGGGTAATTGAACAATGTTTAACACCTTGCACTCCGAAAGTCCCATCCTTGGTCAATAGGCAGCTGCAAGGTGTCAATGATTGAAAGGCTCTGATGTGTCAGCGTATTGCCATATCATGTCAAGCTGTACTTATCAGTACTTCAAAGGCCCTGGTGCTGCCTAAACATGTGCAATGCACTGCATGCCACCTGAGACCCGCCTCAACCCCACTTGTGGTGGTTTCTTGGATGCACACAGACACTTCAATGTCATGCCTGCTGCAATGTGGCACATTGTTGAAACTGAATGATTATAGTCGGGGGTCGCACGTGTCTGTTGCTGCTTCTGTGCCAGTGCGTCTGGACCCATTTCTACGCCCTGAGCGAGACAGGGAATTTGAACACCCAGCTAGCATCTACCGTGGTCAGCGCCATGCTTATGAGAGTATCTTCAACCGGTGCTTCTCGCTTAGCTAAGTCACCAGTCTGTAGGCTCTTGTGTGGACGCTGTGCTCCTGCTGTGCGTAGGGGCTTGGCTGTGCCAGGCACCAGCAGCACGATCAAGACCAGCTTTGGCGGAACCTCATTTCCAACACTAGGCAATATAAGCAGAGGCATGGCTGATTCAGCTCAGGCACCAAAAGCAGCTGCAGTAGAGACCGAAGTCGAGACAGATGTGTTCACAACCAACCCATTGCTAGCGGTGCGTGAACGGATGAAGGCGTACAGTTTGGTTGTGGAGTGATGCATGGGGGATCACAGACCTTAGGACTGCTTCAGTAGCAACCTGGAGGCATTACATGATGTGCAGTTAGATCAGCAGTGGTTGGCCTTTCCCTCAGTTGATGCTAGTGTTTATGGCGGAACATCTATCCCGATTCAGGCAGCCTTGCTGCTGATCAACACATGGTGCTAAACACCAGCAGCAGGCTTGCCAGCAACTTCATTCTTATAGCATTGTTCATTCTCCATGTTTCTGACTCATCAGCTCAAGCAGGACGGATTGCATCACAGAACACCAGTAGCACAGCGGACTGCTGAAAATGCAGTCTTGAAGGCATGGTCAGTATCTATGTCGTGCAAGCTCGAGCAACTTGGTGGGAGCTGACTATACCTTCACTTTCTGTCTCCTGCAGGATGTTGTGTTCCCTCTCTATGACAAAGTCAAAGCAGAGGATGTCGTACCTGGCATGCGTGCACTGCTGGCTCAACTCAATAAGGAGATTGATGCACTTGAAGCGTCAGTGACTCCCACATGGGAGGGCTTGGTAGATCCTCTAGAGAAGCTCACTGACAAACATCAGCGCACTTGGGGAATTGTCAGCCACCTGAAAGTGAGTGACACGCAGACATGCAGCACAACTTTTGAAAAAGCTGCTGATTGGCAGCTTAGGGCAACCTATCAATGAGCACACAGCAGGTTCGATAAAACAGCAGCAACTGTCCAGGCACAGCGGCTGCTTCACAAACAGGGTCAGCGTTTATCACCAACGGCAATATAACAGTAGCAGGGCCTCGGGAGCTTTAGCGTGGCAGCAGCAGAAGGAATGATGCAGGCATGCAGCCGACATGCGCATGAGGGCTCTCTGCCAATGGGTTGAGGATGGCCAGGTGCAGGACAGCAGCAGATGCCGTCAAGAGTCTGATCAATCATGCACTGCATGCAGCGACAGTGTCAGCAATTCAGAGACAAGCCCCTGGCTGCCGTTTGTATCAGCAGGGCAGGTCAACAGGTGTCCGACTCCAATGGTGCTTGTCATGTGTCAGATGTCCGATTAATTAAGTGAATCATGAGGGTCAATTACAGTGGCATTGTACTGTATCTTTGGTACGCTCTGTTTGAAGCACCTGTTATCAGACATTGTCCTGTCCACACGATATCACTGCAGGGCGTGAAGGACTCTGACGCCCTGCGTGCAGCAGTAGAAGAGGTGCAGCCAGAGAATGTGGCCCTTGGCCTCCGTCTGTCACAGAGCAAGCCCCTCTACCAGGCCTTTAAGGCACTCAAGGAGGGTCCCTCATGGGAGAAGCTCAATGAGGCTCAGAGGCGCGTGGTCGACATTGAGCTGAGGGACTTTGTTCTGGGTGGTGTGGCTCTGGAAGGTGCTGAGAAGGAGCGCTATAACGCCATTCAGCAGGAGCTGACGCAGCTGTCAACAAAGTTCAGCAACAATGTGCTTGATGCCACAAAGGTGTGTGGATCAGTGGGAATTGATATGTTTTTTTCCCATTGCTCTTGGGTGAGATGGCAAGGTACATGTAGGCGAGTCTGAGTGTGTAGCAGGTGGTTGCTGACGCTTCAGGACATCATCATGCTTGCCAGTACAGCATGGAAGCAGTTGCATTTTGTGGTCCCCTTGTGCACCTGCACAGCAGAAGGCCCACGACAGTTGGGTCTGTACAAATAAGTCAAAGCTGCCAAAGAAACAAACACTGACCTGATAGCAGCAACTGCAGCAAGTTTATTAGGAATACTATGCCAAATCGCATGGACCCATAGCAGCTAGTTTGCGCTTGTCTCCCTTCTGTAGCCGCTCCCAAAGTGGATGTGGGGCCTTCTGATGTAATTCATGGGGCCATGGCTCTGGCTATCTTTGAGCCTTGTCGTGGTACTGGCTGCAGCAAACACTCATGTCTTGTGGCTTGCCAAATGCTGCTGTCTTACAGGCCTACAAGAAATTGGTCACTGACCCCTCAGAGGTTGAAGGTCTGCCTCCCACTGCTCTGGGCCTTGCTGCACAGCAGGCCCGCTCAGACGGCCATGAGACAGCAACAGCAGAGAAGGGACCCTGGCTACTCACACTAGACTTCCCCAGCTACTACCCGGTCATGACACACTGCAAGAACAGGTGTGACAACTGCCTGCCTGCCGGCTGCACATGTGTGACCAAGGCAGTGAGCGGTGCTGGGCGGTCTGAGACGCAGCAACCTCATGTCACTCACATCCTGCCTTTTAGCAGTTCCCTGAGCACGAATTGCAGAACCTGTTATCAGCCTCTCAGCAGTAGTGTTTGTTCCTTCCTATTTGTCTGCTGTTTAGCTTTCCTGTCAGTCTACTATAATTTCCACTGGTCTGCCATTGGGCTTTTGCAAGGCCAAGTAGCACCAAAGCTCCTGCAAGGTGCTGGTGCTGATGTCAGATTGTTCAATTGTGGTGGTGGCGCCGGTGTTTCCTAATGGTGGTGGTGATGCTGCTGTTGCGCAGGGCACTTCGTGAGGAGATGTACAGGGCCTACATTACTCGAGCATCCACTGGGGACATGGACAACACACCCATCATTGAGAAGGTGGGACAGCGGCTACGTCCTCGTCAGCAGACACAGCCCACTGCTACACATGGGGTCTTGCACATGACACATGCATGTGGCTGATGACCTGTCTACTGTGCTTGTGTAGAACATGCCATCCTTGAGGCATCTCAGCCAAGCTGTCTTCGGCCATTGAATGCACTTGGCTTGTGCTAGTTATTGTGCTGCTGCTGCTGCTGTTTCAACAGATCCTTCAGTTG
Organism: Coelastrella sp. MACC-549; assembly: GCA_018290735.1. Lineage (NCBI taxonomy): Eukaryota > Viridiplantae > Chlorophyta > Chlorophyceae > Sphaeropleales > Scenedesmaceae > Coelastrella > Coelastrella sp. MACC-549. The sequence continues at coordinate 168,501 of JABEVS010000039.1, forward strand.
CGCCAGGAGAAGTCTGAGCTACTTGGTTTTAGGAACTATGCCCAGTTGTCCATGGCCAGCAAGATGGCAACCTTTGACAAAGCAGAGGACCTGCTGGAAGAGCTCAGGAGCAGCAGCTACTCAGCAGCACAGGTGCGAGGGAGGTAGAGAGGCAAGGGTGTGGTGATGCCTTCTGGGCAGTGCCAAGGGCCTCATCACTTATGTGCTTCACAACTTGCAGCGTGTGAATCGCCCAGACACAAGTGCCTGGACACAAGCAGTATATGTGCATGCTGTTTGTTTCTTATATGCCATGTTGTGATGAAGATGCAGCACATATCGGCGCTTAATGTGCGCAATCCAGCAACAAAGATGAAGAATGAGCTGTAAGCCAACCTGTTCCATACAGCACCACAGTATCATCATTCCTCTGCTGTGCTGCTGTCCTGCAGACGGACTTGTCTGATGTGAAGGACTTTGCAGCCAGCCGTGGATTCACAGATGACCCACTGTGGTGGGATGTTGCATTCTGGGCTGAAAGACTGCGGGAGGATAAATATGACCTCAAGGACGAGGAGTTGAGGCCTTACTTCGCACTGCCGGCAGTGCTGCAGGGACTGTTCCAGGTGCTTGAGGCATCCAGCTGTTGCTCAACTTTATCCTATCATCTGCTGCGGCTGCTCAGCATTAATGTGCATGTTCTGTCACACAGACCCACGAGTGGCAGGTCTTTGTGCTGTTTCAAGCAAGGCCAACTGTGTTGGGCTGGCTGCTGGCTGCCGCTGCGTGCACTGCAGGTTGCCAAGCGTCTGTTTGATGTGGACATTGTGTCAGCAGATGGCGAGGTGCCTGTGTGGCATCCAGATGTGCGCTTCTTCAAGGTGATGCAGGGTGATGCCCCCAGGGCCTACTTCTACCTGGACCCCTACAGCAGACCAGCAGAGAAGCGGGGAGGAGCGTGGATGGCTGAGGTAAGCCCAGGCATTGAGTGCAGGCCCTCACCGGGCAAGGACGATTTCAATGAAACAGCACTCTTCCGCTGCAAGCTCCCCAAGTGCAGTGCGTCTATCTAGGTGGCTGGCTGCCTGGCTCTTTCTATGTAAGGGTGCACCCATACATGAAAAGAGCCAGAAGAGCTGGATGGACACACAGCACTCTGGAAGCTTGCATTGGAAGGTCTTGTTGCAGGGGGCAAGAGAGCTGTACACTAGCCCAGTGGTATGCTGCATGACAGTGGCCTATCTGCAAAGCTTTTGTTGCCTGTGTTTTCTGCAGGTTGTTGGTCGCAGCAAGCTGTTCCATGGTGCTCCTGGTGCAGCCCCTGGCTCACCTCGTCTGCCTGTGGCCCACATGGTGTGCAACCAGAGCCCACCTGTAGATGGGCAACCCAGCCTCATGACATTCAGGTGAGCGCTGCAGGGTGCCTCCCTCACAGGTATCTGTTTGCGCAAACTAGTTCTGAAAGTGCTCCAGAATAATTAATCAAGCAACATGCACCAGGGGCTCATCATCATAGCATCAACCTCTCCCTGCACTATCGGACTTGAATGGTGACAAATGATCTGGCTTACATCACACTCATATGCACTCTATTTCACAAGTATGCATCACACACTGCCAGAGGGATTCTCACCGCAACAGAGTGTGTCCAGGTTGTTGACTTTGAAGAGCTGCTGATAATGATTATCTGTTGCAAACGTTGCAGGGAGGTTGAGACGCTGTTCCATGAGTTTGGTCATGCCCTGCAGCACATGCTCACAACTGTCAACGAGGGACTGGTTGCAGGAATCAGGTGGGCTGGTATTACAGACGCCTGGCTGAGCCATTGCTATACCTACTGGCTGTTGACAGTTGGATTGCCAGCTGTCACAAGATATTTAGTTATGCTGGTCCAGACTTGCAATCTATATACAATAGATTGGTTAAACATGGCCCCGTCAGTAAGGGTGGGTGTTGATCAGTGTTGCACAGACCTCTACTGCCCTTGATTTGTTGGTGGTAGGGGACTTCTCGCCCTCATCAACTGGTGTGCTTGCATCGTCCCCAAAGCACACCATGGCGCACAGGCACTTGTAACAATTATCACAACGTATCTGTTGAACATGGATTTCAAGCGCGCTCATCTTCTGCTGGGTAATCTGCATCATCTGATGCTGAGTGAACACAGCAGCAGTGTGGCTGATCCTGCTGTACTACAGGGGTGTTGAGTGGGATGCAGTGGAGCTTCCCAGCCAGTTCATGGAAAACTGGTGCTATGACAGGCCCACTCTGTACAGCTTTGCCAAGCACTATCAGACAGGCGAACCACTGCCGGAAGACATGTTCAAGAGGCTTAAGGCAGCAAAGACCTTCCGCAGCGGCACCATGATGCTCAGACAGGTAGGGGGTGGCCAACATCTTCCTGCTGTGCATCATCAGCAGGGCAAATAGCAGTCAGTAGGTAGTTAGGTGCCTCAAAGAAGGTTGGTTGCTAGCCACATATGAGTCTTTGCTTTACCAAGTGGCCAGTAACTTGAGAAAGGTCTTCAGGAGTTTATTACAAGGGCATCTTGAGGAACATTTTCCAGGGGTATATGGGGGCTTGTTCATTGCTGGTGTTGCTGCTGCAGGTGCACTTCAGTGTGATTGACCTTGACCTCCACAGCAGGTTCACTCCCGGATCAGGGGAGAGTGTGTTTGACAGGGACGCAACAGTAGCACAGAAAACACAGGTGAACAGTGGACATGGACTGCCCTGTGGCACGGCCTGTTATTGGGTCATTGGCATTGGCCACAGCAGTGGCACGTCTACTAAGTTATATCTTTGACCCTCAATCGTTGGACGGGTAGCTGGAGTTGTCTTTGCATAAGTGCTGGGCAGTGATGTACAGCTGAGCTTAAATGTGACTGCTACTACTGCCATTGTTGTTGAGAGTAACCTGCTGGATGCAGGGACAAGAGATCACAGTGCATGCACCGACTTGGTGTGTTTCTTCCTTTGTTTCCCATTACCTGCAGGTCACTCCTCCTTTCCCTGGAGATAGGTTCTTGTGCTCATTCAGCCACATCTTTGCAGGTGGCTACAGTGCTGGCTACTACAGCTACAAGTGGGCAGAGGTGCTGAGTGCAGATGCGTTTGCAGCCTTTGAGGAGGCTGGTCTAGATGACGATGATGCAGTAGTGGCAACAGGCAGGCGTTTCAGGTGGGTTGATACATCTCAAGATCAGCTACAGGAACTGTTGCAGCAGACGTTGTTAGGGATCACTCGACTGCTTTTGTGTGCTGGAGGGCATGCCTTAACATTCCACTGGACCTTGCTAGTGCCTTGCTAACGCAAGAATTATACCTACATGTTGGTGGTTAGTCTGGGTGTGGTGTGCAGGCTGGTTGAGAAGGGCAAAATCTTCAGTGCCAAAATGCCAACTCTTGGGCTATGTGCCTGGCCCTTGCTGAATTGTATTTCTGTACGCTACTTGCTTGCAGCTACTGCAATTTATTGTCATCAACAATCTGTGCCGCTCTCAGATGAACAGCAGTTTCCCTCCCACATGTACATTGCATTCATTCCCAAAGAATTAGCTCAACAGACATGGCAAAAACTTCAGGGTGACTGCCAGCACCTTGGACTTGTGACTGTCGTTTGAAAAAGCTGTAATCATGTTGCCTCTGCTGCAGGGACACTGTGCTTGCCATGGGTGGCAGCAAGGCTCCTGAGACCGTGTTTGAGTTGTTCAGGGGCAGGTCACCAAGCACAGAGCCACTGCTGCGACACAATGGCCTGCTGGCTGCTGCATGACTGGCTGAAGAGGGAAAACAAGAGAGATTGCAGCCAGTGAGCAGGCTGTAGACTGTGGGGGACCTCTGCACAGTGTAGCCAAACTCACCTGTGGGCCAGGGCAAAACGCACAATCTTCACAGCAACCACACTGTTGTTGCATTTAATGCTTCTGTTGTAGCATAAGCTACGTAATCAAACTGTTGTTTGGGGAACCTGTGCTGCTACTGTTGCAGTGATGGTATGCTGCAAGTCATCAATTGATGAGCCTGTGAGTACACTTGACATTGGCATCTGCAATTGTATATGCATCTGCCAGGCCTTTTCGACAACCTGGTTTGAGGTAATTACGAAACCACAATCTGATGCACTGCACATGTTCATTGCACGGTGATTGTGCAATTATTTGCTGCGTGGCATCCACTCCACTTGCACCTGGTGAATTCTCACTGGATGTTGGTTGCAACCATGGCTACAGCACGCGTATATGGTATGCGCGTGCTGTGCATTTGTGAAGTCTATACAGTTATTCCTCTAGACCTGGACATTATCGCAGTCGCTGATGTTTCTGACTCCTTGCAACCTATTGGTAAGTTGTCGACCTTGATCTTGTCCAACACTTGTGGGCCACCGGGAGTGAGCCCTGCAATGAGGTCACTGCAAGGTGTCTTCGTTAAGCGCTTGCCAGTGAACACCGGTGTACCTCAGGAAGCTCCAGTACTGGCTTCATATAAGGACTAGCCCTTGCAATAGCTTCACGCCTGCCAACGGCCAATTGGCCCGAAGGCTTCCGACCCCTGGCCGTGGGTGTAGACATACGAATGCCTTGTTTGCCTGCCGTACCTGACAGATCACCTGATTGCAGCCGTTGGTGGTCTTGCCGGGCAGCCCAAGAGATACGCTGGCGCTCAGCGGGTAAACCCGCTATATTGGACATGTCTATAGCTATCATATCACATGGCATGCATTGTCCTGCCCAGGACAAGCTTGTCCAGCTTAAGCTGGGTAGTGCAACGCATCCATCGGCCGTGTTGCAAGTGCCGAGCAACAACCTTGGATGGCGTTGACAATATCTTCATTGCTACGACGGGTGACGACATGTTGCCATCTGCAGCGGTTTGCAAGGACTCGGAAGTTCACGGTGCAGTGTGGCTGCTGGCAGAACCGCAGCCTGCGGGCAGTTGACGGTAGCTGCGCCTAGCTACAAGTGTGTGAGCGGTGCCGCTCGCATTCAGTCATAGTTGGATAATCCTTAGTGCTCACCGCAAGTAGGACTGTGTCAGGAACTCGTTTTCATGCACCCTGTCAGCAACGTCGCGTTAAAATATCGTTGACTGCGCAGTGCTGTTCGGTCTGTTGAGCTTTGTCGCAGACGAAATCGTGTGCTGTCTGCATTGCACGCCTCCCTTCCTGCAGCTGCACAGCCCTCCAACTGTGCTGTAGATATGCAGTTTTTCAGGTCGAAATTAGCAACCAGCTCTCCACAAAGGCAACTGCATATGCTTTTGGTGGTTGAGGCCTGTGTTCTGCTGTTTTCCTCCTTGTCAATCGTCAGTGGCTACACGGACCCAGACCAGTGTGAGTGCAGCAGCGCTGCAGCAAGAACTGACAAGCTGCTACAGCTAGCTCAACCAGGATGCCTGTGGTATGTAGTAAAGTATGTTACAATCTGCAGACTGCAGATAGCAGTGGCAGGAGTAAGGAGACGAGCAGCAGCAGCAGCGGCAGCGCCTGCAGAGGAAGAGAAATTAATCTGCAACTGTTTTGTCCTGCAGTTGTCCGCTTGTCAGCGTTCAGGAATGCCATGAACACGCGCAGCATGTACTGGAAGAATGCATTGCAGGCATGTACTAGCATTGTCAGCTCTAGGCCTAATGAAACCTGCATCCGTTGATGAGGTGTTTCAAACACCAGGAGAAGCGTCTGAAAATGGCGGTGCACACCAGCAGCACACTGTGTCCCACATCAAGCCTTGATCGCAAGTTGCGCAGAGAGCCTGTGACGCAGATGAAGCACTGTGTAGTACTCTACACTTGCTTCAGGCAGCAGTTTCGCGGCCAGTCGCTCTCCCAGGTTGACCGGCTGCACCACTGCTGCTGAAGCAAGCATAGACAGGCAGTGCCCTCTAGTTTTCACGCATTGCAAGCACTACTTACTACAGTGCACTGCAATGGTATCCAGTTCCTGGCTGATTGGGCCAACCTCTGCTGCAGGACTGGACATGCCCCACCCCCCCTGCCAACTCGGACAGCAGCTGTGACCCATGTGGCAGGGACACCGAGGGAAACTGGTACCACATGCACTGCAGAGGCAACAGCCAAGGTGTGTTGCCAACTCACATTCTGGGTCGGAGTGAATGTTCACCCGTTGGTATCCCAAGGCTGCTTTGCAGCCTGCATGCTGCACTGCAGCAAGGCTGCATGCTTATTTGAGACACGCTGCATTGTCTGAGACATGAATCATGGCAGGCTTGGAACTTCTTGGCAACTTTATCAAATGCATGCTTGTCTCGGATAAGCCTGCGGCCTTGATGCATTACAACGGCTGGACCATGTCGTGCTTGGTTGTGCGGTTCAACCATAGTGCATAGTATGTATGATCAGATGTAGAGCTCGATTAGCATGTCTCAGTTGGTCCCCTGCCCCTGCATGCAGGCTGGGGTGAGTCTGGTGATGGCACCATCAACGGGCTTGTGACAAACTCCCACATCACATCAGAGAAGGTCAACGGGCCTGTGCCCAAGGAAGAGTGTGTGCTGACTCATCTCAGGGAGTTTGATTTCGGCGGGAGGGAGGGACTGGGAAGATTGACAGGTGCGTGTGTTACTTCAAAACGTCTGCAAAGTCTCAGAACACACCTGCTGTTTCATTCAACAGAGGTGTGTTGCAGGTGTGCAAGCATTCGCGGCACGACTTGAGGTGTTGAACTTCTGCAGTCGAGGCATTACATGGTGCAAGCTGCCAGGCTGCTATCTGCCGACACTTCCAAAGAAGTATGCTTGCAGCAAGTCTCTTTCTCTGGCAGTGTCAAGAGGCAGCAGACTACAGTTGGTATTGCAAGGCCACCATAGCATGCATCCAGCTTGTGGGCCACAGCCAGGTTTCACACCAAAGGGTTTTCATTCAGTGCTGTGAAGTGGAAGTGTTTGTGTGCTTGCAGGTCCTGTACCACGCTGGCTGGCTGCTTGCTTCCCCGCCCTGGAGGAGCTTGACCTCAGTTGTAACCAGGTGATCACTGCTGAGCCGCTAAGGCCCTCTGAACCAGCAATGCAGGTGGATGATATCCACCCGCATTGCTGTTACGTTGTTACCACTTTTACATTGTAAACTTACAAACTCTTTGTAAGTGATGCAAAGCAGTTGGATCAGAACTGAGCGGCTCAGTATGCAGCTCACAGCCTGCGTGTGCAGGGCTAGGCTAGACAGATTGCCAATCCTAGTAGGGCAATGCCACTGTCTGACAGGTCCAGGACTGAGTATGCACAGCTGAAGCACTCATTTCCTGCTGCATCAGCTGTGCCTGCTGGTTACATCCCTGTAGGCTGATAACATTGACTTTGTGCATGCATATGTGTTATTCTCTAGCTGCTCGGCGGATCTCATATTGTCCAAGCAGTTGAGTGATAACACGTACGCATGCACAAAGTCAATTTATGATAAATATACATGCTATGGCCATGTGCAAGTTGAGCAGCAGGCTCCCAAGGGGCACTGCAGAAGGTGTGCCAAAGATTTACCACACAATTTATTTCCCCATGAGCGACTTTGTTGGCTCCTATGGGGTGCCCCTCAGGGGCCAGGTTGTATTGTATGGTACTGCATATTATAGTAGCCCTGCAGAGAGACCCAAAATTTACCTTGCACTCAAGTCCACTTGAGTCCATCATCACTTGAATATCAAGGTCAGAGTGATAATCATATGGCATCAGCAGCACCATGGTGATGAACGAAATGCCAGCTGGCAGCATGCTTTCCAAATACATCACCGAATGTCGATATGTCTGTCTTACAGCTGACTGGTACACTTCCTGAGTACCTGGCCCACATGCCCCGCCTCACAGAGGTCAAGTTTGAGCACAATCAGATCATCGGCACCATTCCAGCCGCTTTTGGTGTCATGAAACGCGGTGTCAGAAGGTTTCAAGCAGAGTACAACCACATGTGGGGCCCAATACCACAGACCTTTGGGTGAGCTGCAGCCAGCAATGCCTCAACTTGGGGGTCATGCAGCCCCAGCCACGTATTCTGTCACGCATGCTGCGAGCATGCTCTGGCAATGCTGTTATATTCATCATTGCCTGATGCTGCATGAGAGCCAGTCCACTGCCAATCACCCCATGACCATTGCATTCAATACTATCTGGCTCCTGCACTATGGCTGCCAGCTGCCAGCTCAATGGCCACCATGCCTAGCTTGTTTCCCAATCACTGTTTCAACTGCGTGCAGCACCAACGCCACGAGGCAGGCCATTGGTGAATTCCACATTGCTCACAATGACTTTGAAGGGAACCTCTCCATGTTGGCTGGCAGTCACCTGGAGACGGTGACAGTGCATGAGAACCCCAAGCTGTGTGGAATGGTCCCGGCCAGTGTGAGGTATGCCAAGGGGTACAACCCAGCCGGAACAGGCTTAGGCAAGCCTTGTCCAGCATAAGACACCAAAGAACCAGGCTTCTGTGTACGACAGACACTGCATGTGATGCATGTGATGCATGTCATAAATTATCATTAAATGAGTCACTTCAATTGCGGGTGCTGGCACTGCTAGTCATGGTGTGCCGCAGAACAGAGGGGTGGGGGCGGGGGGCGGGCGGTCAGCAACTCTGCTTTGCCGATTGGTAGAGTTTGCAGGGTAGAAGAAGACTTGTGGGAATCTATAATCTTGGGGTTTCAGTAATCAGGCTGGCAGCATTTACCAGAGCTGTGCTTTACAGGGATTCACCTCAGAATGGCTGTGACATGTCACATTGCCAGCCCGCAGGCACTCACGTGTGCCGGTTGCAATTGTCTTCAGAGCAGCCAGTAGCCTGGCGGGCCATGGGTGTGCATCCTCATATGCATGTGAATAAAACTGGCATGCTGTTCATCATCTGGCATTGGTCATTCACAGCATGTTGCATGTTGCACTAATGCTCTATCAGCTTGTTGCCTTGATTCTGCAACTTGCACCAATTGCATCTGATGGTGATGTCTTACCAGAGCTTACCAAGGTATCATTGCTGTGTGAACTGCACTTAGCATTCAATGCATGGCGGTTGTGAGTGTTTGCAAGAGAAGGATGCTTATGTAGCAGGGTGTAGTCATCCAGTGACAGGGCCATCCATTTGAGGAGCTGCCGTTGCAGGCCGCTCCCATAGTTTAAATGCTCTGGCCTGCAGAAGAGCTCTGGCTCGCAGGATCACCATTCTTTGCGTGATCCGTGTACTGCACTGATGACACCTCTTGCACGTCACAACTGTTGGTGCCTGTGCATATCTGCCACATGACTGAATTGTTGCAACAACACGGGCCCTTTTGCCTACACCGTGTACACAGGCCTTTGACATTGTTTGCAATGGCTGCCAGCCATAGACAGTGTCGCTGCCGCATGAGTCATTAGTGCAGTACTGGTGCAGCATTCCCGCACTGCAGCTGTTGAAATTGCAACAGCACTATCTTGTGCAGACGGTGCAGTGTGGAGGAGTGATTGCTGCAGCTGCAGCTCTGCTGCCCATATTACTCGTTCAAGGGCTTGTTGGAACAATGGAATGTCTTACGTACTATTGAATTGTTCACTGAGACACCAGGGGCTGCTCAGTATATGAGGTTGGTTCATCAGGACCTGCCCAATTTGGGTCCACCTTATAGTGTTGTTCTCAACTTTTACTGTTGTCGTAATGCTACGGCATCGAACTCCCTCCAAGTGAAGGCTGTAAAAGTGCTATATCATGGAGTCTAATCAGAAACTCATACGTCTCAAAAATGGCCTGCAGATGTATCTACACAGTAAAGCGGGTTGCAGGCGATGCCGCTGCATATCTCCGTGGCTGCGCTTTCAGCGCTTTCAATGCAGGTGTGCAGCATAAGCGACTTGTTATGGACCTAAATCCGGGTACGTTTCTCGTCAATACATTGGTACCAGCATCCTAGGACAGCAGGTGACACTGCAGTGCCTAACCGCCGCAACCGCCGCCGGTGAGCGTTGGAAGCTGCCAGTCTCACAAGAGCGCACTCCGAGGAAATGCAGCGACACCTGTACAACAGCTGCTCATAGAGGCAAGCCAACAAGCAAGCAATATGCAGGTAGACATAACATAGTGCTGGTTCGCTTAACGTCGTACATTGTTAGCGGCCTGACGCACGCGCATTGGCCGAGCTATAGCTCGCTCGGTAAAGCATCTAGAGAGCATCAGTCATTGCATTAGGCACAGAGACCCAGATCTGTGCACTGCGCCTTCAAATCTAGACTCTTGAAGATATGGCATGTGGCACATTGCCTACACCGGGTTTCCTGGTTTTGATGGCAGTCGGATGCCATCTGTTCGGCTGCTTCTTGCCTCCTGCAGCAGCGTACACCGACCCTGATCAGTGTAAGTGTTTGCAAAGATCAATTTGTTATGAGAGACGGTCTGTCAGAACAAGTAGACCAGGTGTAGCTGCATGACTGCAAGCAGCTTGTGGAGCCTTTGACTGTAAAACAACAGTGCACTACGTAGTATACTCGCTGCAACAAATAGCTGCTGTCTTTGCTGATGCTGTGAGCCAGTGTATACATACATGCTGCAAAAGAATAGCTAGCAGATAAGACAAATGAGCACTGTTCTGCCACTTAGAGAAAGCACTGACCCATTGAGTTTGTGCATGTTAAATTTGTTTGCTCCTGCTCTGCAGTCCTTTGACAAACTTTGTCAGCAGTGCTGCCATTTCCTGCCAGGGGCCCTGAAAGGGGCAGCCAAACGTTGTTGGCTGGCAGCTGCAACCATTAACCATCGCTCTTGGTGTGATCATGCTGCTGCAGTTGTGCGGATATCGGCATTCCGAGATGCCATGCGGCCCCGCAGCATGTATTGGAAGGATGCCACCATGTTGTGGACATGCCCCACACCCCCAGCCAACTCAGACAGCAGCTGTGACCCATGTGGCAGGGACACGGAGGGAAATTGGTACCACATGCACTGCAGAGGCAACAGCAGAGGTAAGCCCCATCAGGCTCAGCATGTGTCGGAAAGTGACAGTGTCTTAGCTGCCACTAGCCACTCATATCTGTTCACTTGAACCCTCAAATGTAAGAATCTATGGCATATTGATAATAGATCTATATCTGGAGTCTAAGACTTGTATTGGCTGGCCCTCATGAATATTCGTATTTTGTCACTGTCAAGCCTCTTGCGGCACATCCCACCCTGGCCCAATTGCACACAACGAGGCTCACAAGAATTCCTGTGGAATGTGTGTCCCTGCGCATGCCGCCTCTGCAGGCTGGGGTGAGTCTGGTGATGGCGCCATTAACGGCCTTTTCACCAGCTCCCACATCACATCAGAGAAGGTCAACGGGCCTGTGCCCAAGGAAGAGTGTGTGCTGACTCATCTCAGGGAGTTTGATTTTGGCGGGAGGGAGGGACTGGGAAAGTTAACGGGGCCCTTGCCCCACTGGCTGGGAGAGTGCTTTCCTGTTCTAGAGGAACTTGACCTCAGCTGCAATAAGGTGAGATCACTGGCCTTTCTGTGCCACGTCAGACACAACAGCCTAACTGTTGATACCCCATGCTGTTGAGGCAAGCAGCTTGCTGCACTGCTGCTAGCAAGGAACAACAGATCTTGCCAGGGGTGACCGTGCCGGGCACAGCAGTGCACTCAGTAGTACTATCAGCTGTGGCAATGCACTGGTGCACTCCAAGACAGCTAAAAGTACTACAGAGTGTGTTGCAACCGGTGTGACATTGGTGACTTTTTGAACCCGACCTCTGCTCTTCATAAAGATATGTTGGTCTACACAGGTTACAGAACATGATATGCGCAGTGCGGCTGGCTGAACTGGTATTTGAACTGCCAACTGGCGGCCAGCAAGTTGTGGACAGGTGTTGTTGCCTGTGACGGCATGCCACGCAGTCACAGGCAACAACACCTGTCCACAAGTGGCTAGCAGTTTGAATACCAGTAGGCACACTGATAGGCAGGAGCTGTTCTAGCCAAACGGTCACAGGAAATACCTGTTAGGGGCCCACAAGTTGCTATGCTGCTTCACCACTTGCATGTCATAACTTGTGCTTGCACCTATGTAACCTACATGTCTGAGACAGCAGTGATGCAGCCGCTGCATTGCTTGCAGCAACCGTTGTGGACAGGTGTCACCTGCCATGTGCAGCGGATGCTCAACAACACAGGCTCGGCAATTCAAACTTGCCAGTAATCTTACAGCATTGCTGCTGATAATCGAGGCCCTGGAGTTCAGCTGTAACAAATATAGCAGCCAGCGCCTGAGACCCACTGTCATGATTCAACCTGTTGTTCAGGCTGAAGACTGACCTGCCATCAATGAATGTTGTTAATCAGGCAGAGATGTCAATGTATATTGGTCTGGCTGCACAGTACCCAGCGTACACATATCCCAGTTAGTCCTTTTGATGATTGAAAGTTCCAGAACACCGTTTGCTATGCAAGGCACCATAACAAAGCCAACTTGCACCAATGTGTAGAAGATGCTTCTCTACTTCTGCTGTTGCAGCTGACAGGAACTTTACCTGAATATCTGGCTACCCTGCCCTTGCTGACCGAGGTGAAGGTTCAGGAGAATCAGCTGATTGGGACCATCCCCGAGGCCTTTGGGAAGATGAAGCGCGGAGTCAGGCGCTTCCAGGTGGAACACAACCACATGTATGGCCGCATACCTTCTTCCTTCAAGTGAGTGACCAGGCAGCAGAGCAGTGACTGGCAGTCTCTTCATGCATCAAGAAAAACACCAAAGTTGTATTAATTGAATATGATGTTTGGTCATGACGGCGATTCTTGGGCAGGCTACACAGCCATATGCACTTAGCTGCAATGCCATCGCACGAGGCTCGTGCCTTGAGGGTAACCTCCTTCCGTTTCCACCATATGTGGCATGACCAGTGGTTGAGCAACATCATAAACGGCCACTCTTGTGGAGAGGAAGGAGGTTACCCTTAAGGCACCCGCCAAGTGTGCAACACACACAGCTGTGTGTGTGGGGTGGTGTGAGCCTCACATGCATTGGATGCTGCCAGAAGTCCCACAGAGCCAATGCAGGGATGTGCGGTACCACATAGCACGAGTGCTCTGTCCAACAGCAGGGCTCCTCTGCAACATCTCCGTTCAAATCCACCAAAGTCCGTTTGCTTTTGCTTTTTCCTGCAGCAACCCCACAACCCTAGCTGCCATTGCAGAGCTGCACTTGGCTGGAAATGATTTTGAGGGTGATCTCTCCATGTTTGCCGGCAGCCACCTGACTACAATCACAGTGCATGAGAATCCAAAGCTGTGCGGAATGGTGCCAGCCAGTATTAGGTATGCCAAAGGATACAACCCAGCAGGCACACGGCTGGGCAAGCCTTGCTGACCGTGGACGAGTGGGCTATGTAGCCCACTATGTATACATAGTGTGAGGATAAACACGACTCAATGTCGTAAGTCTGGCTGCGGAAGGCTAAGACCTGTATCTGGCCGTTGTGGCGATGTTTGGCCAGATCAGCAATGGCAGTCGTGCAGCGGTGCCAGTCCATCCAGTGCATCTGCAGCCTGCACTTGAGCAATAGCATGTAAGAGAACGGCGCCACAGTGAAAGTGCAGATGAATAGTGCCCCTGTCTTTAGTGAAAGTGCTGGGGAGATGCAGTAGCCTATTGATGAGCTCTTCTTATGGCCGCCATAGGAAGAAGCCATCAATAGGCTATTGCATCGCCCCACCGGCTGTGCACAGTGTGCGGCCGCTGCAAACTCAACAAAGCACGTGCATACTGTGTGCCTTTTATGTCTGGTGCTCCACTATCTAGCCCGCAGTGTAGGGCAAGGATTGTGTCGACATTGTAGCCTTGAGCGTCCAAATGTAATGGCATTACTCCATTGCATGCAAATTCAGGCCGGCCTGTACATCACAGTACTCTGACAGCTCGATGTTGCAGCATGTTGCAAGAACTGGCTATGTGTGATCAGTTGTGAGTCTCACTCAACTAAGAGTTGTGACCGCAGACTTGACGTGTTTGAAGAAGCCTTGATCCGGGAGCCTGGTACCATGCTTCCGACCGGAAGCCACCGCCAGAAATCAGATGAGGTCGCTTTCTGTCAATAGGGAGAGTAAACCTAGTTTCGGTAGCGTGTGAAACTGCCTTTCAGTTGCCGATGATTCGACCACTACCGTAGTGGTCCGATGAGTCATCGGCACAGAAATTGCGCCTCACGGGCCGTGACCCGTCCGTGAGGCCTCCCGGTTGAAAACAGAAGTTGATGCATCTCTTCCTACTTACAGAAGCTCTTGCATTTGGGTAAGTCTCAGATTCATTTTCCTCCGAGCTGAGGAGCATGCTATCCGTAGCAGCAAAATCGATATCGCACTCGTCTCATCTCCGTGTCGAAAGCCAATTTGCGGCAAACCACCCTCACCTGTTCGTTGCTGGGCAGTGCGGGCACCATTTCAACACCTGCGCCGTTTCCACGCATTTCGATTAGCCGCCATGCCGGTCATGGGGGACAAGCTCGCCATTCTGGTGCCGGTGACCAGTCGTGGTGCAGCTGCTGCGGTGAAACCTGTGCTGAATGGCCTCAGCCAGCTGGCTGGCTCAATAGCAAAACCTATTGTGCATACGGGCTAAGAAACTGGTGCAATAAAAACAGCAGCAATACACGCAGTTGACTGCAGCAGGACAGCTCCTTGCAGTCCAGAGAATAATTCAGCTGCCAATAACCCATTTGTCGTTCTCCTTGGTATAGATGCAGATGATGCTGCCCTGCTCCAGCATCAGCAAGAATGCATCAAACAATTCTCCGCAGTAGGCGTCCATGCAGCCTTGCTGGTGCTGGATGATCATGCACCTGGAGCAGTATGCCAGATCTGGTCCAAAATGGCCAAAATTGCTGTGCACAACTATGGCTGCAATCTGGCAGTACTGCTGGGTAAGTCTTCAAGACTGTGCAGAAAGAAACCGTGTCCGCCCATATAGCATATATGCATGACAGGGTACCAACAGCAGCAGATCCAGCGCTGAACCGTTTGGGCCAGGGTTGCAAGCATTGTGGCGCACACACTGCACAGCAGACTCATTCCATGCCATCTGACAAACAGTGTATTTACCCAACATAAAGAGCAATCTTCTTGTCAATGTGCTCTGTGCATGGCCACATCAGCGGCATCAGGTATCACATCACAGTGTGACATGTGTAGGAGCATGGCTCATTCCGCAGGTGATGACATCGAGGTCTCACCCTCAGGGTGGCCTGACAAGGTCCTGACAGCCTTCCAAAAGCAGCCTGACCTCATGCTGCTGCTCTTGAATGACAGTTCAGACCCTGGCTTCCCATCATTCCCTGTGTTGAGGGCTGATGCACACCTGGAGGTATTTGGGGAGTTGCTGCCAACTTGCTTCACCAACCAAGGTGGGTATGCCAGGGCTGCAGGGGTGCGGACCTAGTAGCAACAACGCAAAAGACGGCAAGAATTCTTCACCGCAGACTGGGAGTAACGCCTTGCCAGCTTGAATAATATGTGTCATGCAGCATCGACTACGTGAAATTGAAGTTGGAATATTGATTGCCACAAGATACTCAGAGGACATGGTGTAGCATATGGTGGCACCACTTCAAGCACCTCAATCAAGCGCACCATGCTTCTGTTGGTCCTGTTGGCAGCACAATGTGCCAGTCACCAATCCAGCAGTCTCAGTTGACGCCCTGTGCTGCAGGTGGGGACCCTTACCTAGCTGCACTGTACAGACGCTGGCAAGGGTGTGTGAAGATGCTCCCTGATGTGCGAGTGCACAACAAAATTGGTGGCGTACAGCGTTTGGAGCAGCCGTATGCAGAACCCAGGTACAGGCGACAGCACATTGCGAAAGTTACCATGCTGCATGAGCTGCTGCAGGCCACCAAAACATTGGACGCCTACTGCAGTGCAGCAGATGAATCAGGATCGGCCATGAACAGCAGAAGGCCACCTTCCATCAACAGGAACACCAACAGGGACAAAGTTGCAGCACACCACATGCAGCACAGTAGTATGACAGGGATCCAGGAGATGGATGCATGTGACAAAGACTCTGGGAGTGTCAACATAAGCAACACCAGCAGCAGTATAGGTTCAGCTGCTGCCAACACAGCTACTGCCAGCCCAGCTGCAGCAGTGTCTGAGATCCAAGATAGACCGCAACTCTCGGCAGGTGGCCGCAGGCAGCTGACTTTGGACGTGTTGGTTCCAAGCTACAGAGTTAATCTGAAGTTCCTGAAGGCCATTGCCAGTGCTGTCCTGTGAGTAGCTGCCCATGATGATAGGCTGCCCAAATGATGATGAAAACCTGCTGCCGATTTTATCATAGCAAGAAACATTTTCAGGCAGTGCCTGAGGCTCATGTGCCCCACCCCTAGGCTAGGGGTTGGGCTAGCCATGGCACAGCCAGAGGAATATGCCATGTCTGAGACATATTAGCTGCTTGGATAATTATCTTATAAGGGTTGTAGGTGGCTATCTGATGTAGGTTGGCAAGGCTAGTGGTATACCTGACGTACTACAACTGGCATCACAGTTGCAGGACTGCATCTGCCTTTACAATTGCTGTTGTACTTCCAGCATAACTGTACCGGTGTAGGATTTGAAACTGGGATCTCAGCCAGATGACATACATTGTACTGCAGGGACAGCCCAGCTGATCCTGGGTGTGACCTGCAGCTGATAATTGTGGTTGACCGGCCAGCAAGCAGCATCACAGCAGAGGCAAGAGCATGGCTGCAGCAGCTGCAAAATGTTCACCTCAACAAGGTCAGGGTGCGAATTCATGAGCGCAACCTGGGGGCTTCTGCTTCAAGAAACACGGCATTACAGGTGAGCCATGGCCCTCATCAATACGCACGCCTGTATGTGCATACTGTTGGTTATCAACATTCCTGTACCAGCATGCTTGTTTGCCCGAACTAAGGAGCACTTTCAAAGAATGAACGTCATTCAGTGCTGTTGCCTGCAGCTGAAAGGTGCATGGTGTGTCAAATATACCCTCAGAATGGCGTGCCTGATAAGACACAGCAAGGTATTAATGGAAGTCCAATAGCTCTCATGAGCTGTCTGATCATACAAACACCTTAGCTATGTGTATGGAGTTGACTTGCAGGAGAGCTTTGCAGAGTATGTTCTCTTCTGGGATGATGACATTACACCAAGCCCAGGGTGTATACCAGCTTATGTACGGGCCATCAAGCAGCATCCCCAGGTTTGTCAAAGACAACATTTCCAACAGATACCAGCTGCAGCTGCAGTCGTTTACAATGTGAAGAGCCAGTTGGCCGGTCACTCTCCAAGTCCCCGAGATGGGGAGTGACTTCGACAAAGTCACCCCCCACCTCAGGGACTTGGAGAGTGACCGGCCAACTGGCTGTTCAGAGGGAAGGTAGTCCGTCTGGACACTCTCTCTGACATTTGCTGAATTCAACCACTCCAAGCAGCCAGTGAGCCAACTGCCTTTTGCCAAAGGTTTTATCTTCTCACTGAGAACCTGTTTGAACACTGTTTTTCTGGCTGTGCTGCAGGCTCTGGGCTTTGTGGGTCCCTCATATGTGGCCAGGGAGCCTGGCAGTGTGTGGGCATGTGCTGTCCACCAGGCAGATGTGCTCTTCTTCTGGAATGCTGCAGCAGATTGGAGAGTGGCAGAAGTAAGCAACATCAGCCCAGTTGGGTGAATGTCACAATCATAGTTGATGCCAGAAAGTAACCTAGAGCATAGGCAGGCCCTGCTGACAAGTCCTGCACACACCTGTGGTGTGAAGCAGGTAGCTTGGCATCGAACATGCATGCATGTGCTGAGAGCCTATGCTATCCAAATCATTACCGCAAGGTAAAATGCATTTCAACCTGCCTTGTCAGGTTGTACCTTGGGCAGTGACAGCCAATGTTGCCGTGGTAAACACTGCCCAACACTTTAACCTGAGCTTTCCCAAGACAGGTGGTGGTGAAGACATTCACTACTGCCTGGAGGTCACTGGAGGAAGACTCACACCAGTGCCACAGGTGCGGCAATGCTATCTGATACTGAAAGCCTGTGCTGCGCATGACTTGCCCATACTAGAGGTCTCAGTATTCTGGTCTACCTAGCAGATCAGTGTGCAATCTATGGGTACCCCAACAAAGTGTGCTCCCCAAGTGAAAGCCTCAATGTCTGCTCACTGTGCACAGTGCATTTGCCAAATACCAAAGTTTGAATGACCCCTGTGCCATGGCTGGTCAGCTTGCAACATAATATTGGATGCTGTTTTGCCTGTACAGGCTATTGTTTATCACCCGCTGTGGGGATCTGGCAAGCGCTGCTACAACCGATTTTTTGGCTGGGCATATGGTGATGGGGCACTAATGGCCATGTACCCTGAGCTCTGCTATTTCAATTGGCCAAACAGTGCAGAAGCACTCTGCATGCTGCTGCCTCTGGCCTCGGCAGCTGCCATAACAGCTGTTGGGTTTGCAGTAGCCGCTGCAATAGCTGCAAACACTGCTCTGCAGTACTGCTGGATGGCCGCCTTGTGGTGCCACATGCACCTAGCAGCAGCAGCAATAGGGTATAAGGCAGTGGACCTGCTGTTGGATGTGATCAGGTCATTTCACCCGGTAGGATTGTCCCCAGAACAGAGCGCATTCAAGCCTTGCTGCAACTTTCGGTGCCCCAGCATGCTTGCTCACCGTGAAGTTCTGCCAAGCGCAATGGTCCCTGAAAAGACTTTCCTGCATAGCTACAGGTCATGATTCAGCTGCACGCAATATTGACCTGCCGTCAGCCTGACGGTACATGAGCACATGCACAAATGGTTTTCAGAGATACCTCAAAACAAGTTGTGACAGCTGCATATACAGTGTTTGTCGAACAGTTGCAGCAGTTTATTGCAATGAACAATTGTGGCTGATCAGCTCATGAGCTCCATCCAGACCACTTACTTCAACTTGTATAACGTGTGCTATGGAGTGAAGACAATCCAATCTGGTTTGTGTGAAAACAATTTCACTTGATGATCTTTGAAACTTTCATGTCCTATCATGCATACAATGTTGCTGGGACACAGTGTCAGCCTTTTCTGAGTTATGCACTCCAGGTCCACCAAGTTCTGTCCAACAATGCACGTTGCAGGTTCGCCTGGCAAAGCACCCGTGCGACACATTCCTCATACGTCTTGCTGCAGCAGCAGAGGCGTCCCTGATCAAGACATGGTCAGAGGTTGGAAGGTTGTGGGGGTTGATAGACAGAAGGGAACTGTTCCCGGCTGCAATCTGCCACTGGCAACTATTTGCCAGCACCACTGTGACAGTACCAGCCCTTGCCTGTCCTAGAGTGTGCCAGCGGTTCGACTGGTTTTGTGGACTGTCCCCAGGCATAGTGGCTGCTGAGAAGTACAGAGGGTTCTGGAGGTTTACAGCATGTTGTGCTGGTGCTTGGGCAGCTGCAGTGGTTGCTGCTGGTGCACAGGCGCTGCTTGAGCACCATACAGTGAGCAGCACCAGCCTGGCTATCACTGGTGGCAGCGGCACTGGTGGCAAGCTGTATGTGGTGCACCTGTTGACGACATGTGCAGCAGTGGTAGCTGGTTGCGCTTTCATGCTGTGGAGACTAGAGGGATGATCAGCAGAATTCTCCTCTCTAGCAGCGACAGCTGTTGCTAAGGTTTTGTGGCACAAGATGCTCTGCTCCAGCCATTGAAGCAGGCGTTGTGTGGTACAGATGAGGCGCGCAGATGACCAGCCGTGAAAGCGCTGTGGCTTTGCAGTTGGACCTGTTGTTTGGTGACGGGCAACATGCATGATCTTCATGGCGGTTCTTATGCCCCACATTGTGACATGGAGCATACTGTTCAGACGCAAATGATCACCCCATGGTGCTACAGTGGGTGCGTTTGTTGTGATAGTTGTGGGCTACCATGGTTATTGCATGAGGCAGATTGGGTAGGCCAGGCTCGAAACGATGTGATCTAGACACAATCATGCTGTTTACCTTGAGATAGATGCAAAAGCGCTGCAACAAGCCGTTATTCTTTGCATTGCCAGAATGCAATACCACCCGTCTTGTCTGCTGTTACCAGTTGGCTGCAGTTGTTGCTCCAGCCTGCTGCTACTGCTGCTTCCTTGTGATGCTTCAGCTGCTTTACTGCTGCAGCAGTGCCAGGGTTTGCTTGAAGATCCCACACAAACACCTGCAGCAACACCAGCAGCAGCACAACCTCACCAGTTGGTATCTGGATCATTTTAATTCTGAGAAAAATTGGAAAATAAGCTGAGATCAGCTGTTGCTGCGGAAGCCAAGTGTGTGCTGCTCTTTATTGCAGCAAGCCAGTGAGTAAGATATTCTGCAAATGACTCTAGTAAAACAAGTTATTTTGCGGACGACTCTCCAGCTCTCTCTGGTGTACCAGAGTTGAATAAGTTGTAACGCCCTACTGTCGACCTAGCCATCTGCTTCCATAACGTACAATCAGACGCAGATGGACAGATGTTATCTGTGTGCATAATTCCATGCCAGCAACTTGTGATGATCACCACTGGCTCCACTGCAAAACACCTTCATGCCTTAAACAGCACTCAAACTCCCACATACACAACAAGATACAAGCTGTACAGGACATGCACATGATGATGTCAGCAGCACATACATTACGTTATCTGTTGACAGACATGCACAGCAGTTGTCTGCTGTCCTGAATGCCCACCTGTCCGTCTGCTGCTCCTGCTGCCACCCATCTCCCATCACCACTCATCTCAGCATGACACTTGCCACGACCCATGCTGCCTATGTGACCAATACTAAAGTGGGGAGCCTTCAGGATCTGCAGACAGGTTGTAAGACAATGCAGTGTGGTTTAATGGTCAACTGCAAGTGTACCGCAAACGCTGAGAGGTGGCAGGGATGATGCACACCTTCTGAGGCTATATTCCCAACAGGATTGTAGATGCTCCAATAAAATCGTGAAGAGGTGGCAGGCACAAGTTGTACACAGGAGTCACCACACCTGTATTGTTCCCAGTTGTCTGAAGTCCCATATTCTGAGTTGGTTGTCCTTTGATGCTGTGAGGAGTCGGTCAGGGTGGTTGGTGGGGCTGAGGCATAAGATTGCTTGGCTGTGATCTCGCACCTGACAGCAGCGGGACAAGCAACAAGGTGGGACCATCAACTGGCAAGTGTGCTAATGCAGGCAGCTGCATTCACCGATGAGCAAACCATATCAGTTTGCAGAGCGACAACAATACGGAAGGCAAAAACTGTGTGCTGATGAAAGGTCAGAGAGTCTGCAGAGTCTCCTGCCAGCACAGATGTGTTGTTCCTGGCATTCCACATGCCTGTTGGTCACCATCTGCCAGCAAAATACAGTTGACAGTAAGAGCTGTTGTGGGCCAGAGACATGAGGCAGAGGAACTCTGCTAGCTTCCTCAATCCTAAAAGCCACACTAGTGAGGTAGATGACCTGGTCGCATCGCATCACAAACATGCAGATGCTGATTGTTACAGCACAAACAGCGGCAAGCGCCCACACACCTCTGCTAGCGGCTGACTGCCAGCTCTATTCTGCCTCAAGTCCCACAAACACAAAGTTCCATCAAGGTGACCTACAAGCAATCAGCCCACGACACACAAGCAGTGGCATCAAGAGAGGTACAAGAAGTCAGAACCTGTTCAATGCCACATGACAGCTGACGGGAACAGCTGATATCCAGCAGCATCCTTCATTACAGCCAAGAAGGCAAGCTACCTAGACAGATACAGCTTGTGGACTGCAGCGGCACCTGTTATGAGCGTGCAGCCATCAACGCTGAGGCAGAGAGACGTTGGCATCTTGGTGCACGGCAGGCTACGGGTGCTGTAGCCACGGGTAAGGTCCCAGACCTGGAGTGAACACCGGGCAGCAGCAAAGAAAGCTCTAACATTCTTGAAGAAGCTAAACAACTGAAATCTGTGCAAGGCAGGGCCATGGTGAAGCAAACTGAAACCGCCATTGTCATAAATTAAACAACTAAATGAGTGCCACTCAAATGATTACTGCTTCAAGCAGTGACACAGCTGGCATTACCGTCCTGCACACTGATATCCCCTCCCCCCTGACAAGACATGCCAGCAGGTCTGAACCACACAGTGACTGATACTGCTGTTGGTGGGTGTGTCTGTGCCAGGCTGACACAGGCAGCAAGCATTTCCCTAAGCAAGATAACGGTTGTAGAGGGTACAGACATGATGCACACCTTGAGGCACCTGTCTTCCCCAGCAGAGACTGCCACCGCCTCATCCAATGGGCTGCAGGACACACAGCTGACCGCATTCGTGTGCCCTGTCAGTGTGTGCACTACCTGACCTGTGGCAGTGCTCCAGACAAGAAGCCGCTTGTCTCCGCCTGCCCCTAGCAGCAGCCGGCCATCACTGCTGAAGGAGACATCATTCACACTGCCCAGAAGACCCTGGCTCAAAATCAGGGTAAATCAGGAGCAGGAAGGGCAGCAGCAGCGCCGTCGACAGCAGCAGAAAGTTTGACGAGCACAGGCAAGGTTTTGAGATGCCATAACAGGTGTTGCTCGCTGCTGTAAACAGCGCTTGACAACAAGACCATGCTGCAATGGTCCTCAAAGGTGGATGTGCAGTCTCTCACAGCCACACCACCAAAGCACTATGCATTCCTTGCTGCCTGGTGAATTCTAGGCAGCAAATGCTTGGTTTGACCTAACAAGTTGGAACCAGCAACTCACATGATATGTTGTGACATGTGCTGCCAGGTTGAGATCCCAAGTCTGCACAGTCTTGTCCAGCCCACATGTTGCCACCAGGTGACCATGAGGCTGGAAGGCCAGGCTGGTGCAACCACCTGCGTGAGCCTGGGAAGCAACAAATGCACAGGCGGCAGCTGTAAGTATTTTTGTCTTCTAGTGGCGCTGGCAACAACAAAACCTAGCCTTGGTAACCTATGCAGCAACACCACACAGACTATGCTTGAAACTGACTACGGCTGTAAGCTCAAGTGCTACGCCCAACAGTTGCCACATGTCTGTTTCTGCAACAGCCTGCATGTGTCTGGGGCCCGATGGTGCACTAGCATCCTGTACCTGCAATGCCTTTGCTGGTGCATCTGGCAGTTGTCTGTCTTTCAGAGGTCCCACTGGCCCCTCTGGCAGGCCCATCTTCTGACGCAGACTGCCCCACAACAAGGCTCCATCTGTGAAGTGAAAGCAATGAGGTGAACACTGCTGACTGGACACTGTCTCCACCTACACACACTGGCTGACTTGTGTTGTCAGGCACACTATGCCACACAAGACATCTTATGTTCACATCGATGACTGTCTCAGAGTACAGATACCTGTTGGGGTAAAGCTCAGACCGCGCATCCTTCTGCTACACAGTGAGGCAAGTCAGGGCAGAAGCAACCAGGACACACACTGTCCACTGCCAGCAAGTCGACAAAAGAGGCAAGGCACAAAACACGCTCAGGTGGCACAAAAGCATGTACACCCGTGTTCTGCTGCACATCTGTATCAAGGGCATGACAAGAAACGGCGAACCAGTTACAGCTGCAGCGTTTGCCCATTCCTTATATATATGTGTGTGCTTATGTGTGTGTATGTGCTCACTTGCTGTCCCTGCACCAGCAGCAGCACTGGTTCCAGCAGCAGGTCCCTGCGCCTCAGCTTGACTGCTGCGCCTGCTGGTTGAACTGCTGTCAGCAGCAGCAGTGGTGCTGCTGCGGCGGCGGGTGAGTAGACCTAGCAGCTGCGAAGCAGCACCAGCCTCGACCTAGCAGCACAGCAGCAGCAGAGGGACGTCACCAGGACAGCAGCTCGGCAGTGGCTCATTGTTTCATTGGAAGGAGCACTTGCATTGGTGCAGCATCTATACACTGCTTGATTGCAAGCAGCTTCCAGGACAGCAATCGTAGAGGTAATGCTTGCGGCGCTTGGGGATGCAGCATTGAATGTTGCAACTCAACTGTCATAACATCCCACCTGCTGCCTCTTGGCATTCTCCATCATTTCCTCATGCATCTTGTTGATCTGATCCAACCGTTCAGCTTCTTTTGTCATCATATGTTTCACCCGGTTCTCCAGCACAATGTTGTCCGCCTTGAGACGCTCGGCCTCAGACTCAGCAGCAACCTTGGCAGCAACCCTGCAGCGGCCAGGTGCAAGTGATCAGGGAATACTTGATCAGGACCAACTGTTTTCTGCAGACATGGCAACAGTTTAAACCCCTCTGTGCAGACAACCAATATGTACATACCCTTGCATATGTGCAGGATTCTGTCATGCAGTCAACCGTGACCCAGCAGCCATACAGAACTGCCTCAAACAACTGATATCAATATTGACAACCAACCTGCATATATTCAGGTTGCACATACCAATCACTTTTGAAGACATGATTTGCAACAGGACAGCAATGCTGCAGGAAGACCGCCACCATGGTCATTATAGCCTCAGTGTAGCCTTCCTGCGATGCTTGTTTACCAAACAAATTGTCCATCAAGCCTGCCTCATTCAGGTGGTACCTTGATTCCGCCTCAGCAGCAGCGAGCGCCCTCGCCTGCTTCTCCTCATCCAGCTGCTGGCTCAGCTCTGCCAGGCGTGCTTTGAGTCCGCTGATCTCAGCAGAAGCCAGCTCAGCGTTCTCAGCTGCTTCCTCCTGGGCCTTTTGGAAAGTGTCAACCTGGCGCTGCAGAGACAGGAGCTCCTCATACGCCTGCAGGAGCAGCAGAAGCAGTGAGGCGGCAACAGACGCATGTGTGCACTGCTAGGGAGCACGCCGTGACGAATATTGATGTACTTGGATACTGGTGGTATGGGTGCACCACAGGGCTAACAGACAGGGCTGGCTATTGAGTTTGGCAAAGTGGACCGGCTCAAGGACATGACAACAGCAGAAGCTGGTTATTTGCGGCCATCCTCACCTTGGACTTGTCCCTCAGAAGTGATGTGAGTTCGCTGTTGGCTCGCTGCAGGTCGGCTTTGTAGACTTCAGCCTGGGTGCCAGATCACGCGGTCAACAGGCGGAAGCTTTGACGTCTGGAGCAGCAATGGGGCTGCGTATGTGCTGCTCAGGCTCTGTGAGGATTGATGGATAGATAGGCTGCCAAGCTGGAAAAGGAAAGCTGTGACTACTGTAGTGCCAAAATGCACAGTGTATCACCAGCTCCTGCTGGGCTGCTGATTCCTGAAGCTGGGACCTAACGTGCTGTGACAGAAGCTGCTGCTGATTGAGGAATGATGCTGGCCCCGGGCTTGCCTTTGTTGCGAAGTCTCTGACTGCTTGTTCATCAAAAGCTGCCAGGCGAGTTTGCAGTGATGACACCTCGTCACGCAGCTCAGCTACCTCCTTGTCGAGGACACCACAGCGAACCTATGAAAGGGCAGCAGGCGGGGGTTACATGTGCCACAGCTGGGGTCATAGGTGCAGCTTGAGGGAGGGATGTCGATGTCCTTGGCAGCCTCTGCTGCAGCTGCTCATACTGCACAGCTGCTGGTAGCACCAGCCGGCAAATTCATCTATCAGCCAAGTATTGCTGCAAGTACGCTTGTGAATGATACGTTGATGAGCTTCGCAGTGCAGTTGGCTTTGCCACATGATGGTTGCATTACTGACGTTTCACTGCTGCAGAACATCCTGGAACGGGAGCAATCGTGTCTTTCGCTGGATCCGAACCAATGCAATCATTCGGAGGTACCTCAAGTTCTCTATTACGCTGCAAGCAGCCCATGTAATCCTCCACGATCAGTTCGTATGGCTGAGTCTGGGTCCGGTACAACGTGTGCACCTGCTCCCAGACATGCTGCTGCAGCTGCTGAGGACATTGCATGGTCAACATGATTATGGTGCAGAGCGTACAGCTTCAGCACACACCCTAGCTGCGCAGGTGCCCTATATATAGCGGCCTGCTTTCGGAACTGCTGAGGAAGACATGACTGCGAATCCTCGTGCGCTAGGGCTGACAGGCGTTATTCAACTAGTCCTAAGCATGCGCAGATCTACGGCAGTGTCTTGACCGCGTGCCAACACAATCACAGGCTACAGCAGCAATCTTGCCAATGCTACAAGCACACTGCCACAGCACTCAAATACCGCGTACCAAGCACTCAATTACCGCGTACCAAGCCCGCTTAACCTCCTGGGAGACAACAAGAAACGCCATATCGTTGATGCGCCAGTCTTTTTGGCGTTGATTAAGACCCCAAACACCTGCACCATATGCCCTGGCAGAACCACTGGATCATCTGAACCCTCATTTTGGCAAATGCTGCACAATCAAGTAACAGGAAATTTCTGATTGGCTTGCCACTGGGACCAGGCAAGAGTCTCCTGTAGGTTGCCTCCTGAAGAAGAGAGCCCTACTGCTGCATGACCAACTGAACTTCACTCTTACCTGCTGCTGACATATGGTACTCATGAGCCAACAGTGGATTCCACATCATGCCTGTCGCACACTGAACGACATCAGCACCTGCTTCAAGCATATCAAACACATGCTGTGCTGCGGTAACACCACCAACACCTATCAGTGTGAGCCCTAGCTGCCGCCTGTTGATTACATCGCGTGCTGACTTGACAAATTCCAGCGCTGCCTGTCTGATTGGCGCACCACAGACACCACTGCTGGGTCTGTCCGGGCCGAGGGCAGGGGTTCCATCCATGTTCACTATGCGCCTGCATGGCCCAGTAAGCAGCAAGCATCAGTGCATTTGTGCTGTCAATTTAAGTCAACCTGTCATTGTTGGTTGCAGCATGGGTGCCAGGTGTCTTCGCCTCCTGGAGCCTTCAAGGCTGCACTCTGCTTTCTGCCACAGGCTGCAACCTGATGAGGGCAAAGCAGTATCAGGACCACGCTTCCACGTTGCCATCAGCCTGTGCACAACACAGCTTTGTAGCTACCCTCCTGGGTCAAGGCACTGCCTCAACACACCTAGACTAGTTGTCCTGTGGAGATGCCGAATCTGAACCAGTTGTGCTATGCCTCTTGTGCGCACACTCAACCAACAACCAACAATCAAGTGCTGATCTTTGCCAGTCACTGTCATAGACTCTATGCATTTCAAAGAGTCTTTGAAACACTTGGCTGCGTGCTGTGTGACAGGAACATGACCCACCTACTGATCCCATTGATCCCTGACACCCCCCGCACACCAGCAGCAGCTGCTGCTACCAGCACATCCTCCAGCTGATGTTTGTCAGGAAAAGCACCAACCTGTAAGACAAAATATTGTGAAATGAGCCAATGTGTTGCTACTTTCCCACATCGAACAGCATCACAGGCTGGCATCAGTGCTAACAGTTGGCAATGCTGAAGTACTCATCAGGCAACCACCTGGTTCACAACGTCATTGTACGAATAGGTGCGTTACAAGATTGTGGCTGGCCACAGCACAGAAAACAAGATAATATGCAGCCAGTAAATGCAACTTTTGCAGTAATTTGGCATGGATTTCACCCACCTTAATGGCCAGAGGCACTTCTGGTCCCAGAGCCGCCACTAGTGCTGCCGACAGCAGTGACACCTGGGCCACATCTGTGTACAGGGCACCCTGGCCCTTGCCTACATTGGGGCAGGAGAAGTTGGCCTCAACCACCTTGGCACCTAAGCGAGTAGGCACGGCAGGGCAATGCAGCAGAGACAACAATATGGGCAGGACTTGGTTGTCTTTGTTTGTGAGCGCCTTTGAGATCCAACACAAGCAGGCTCGATTGCAGCCACACAGCAAGCCTTGCTATGTTGGCAACATAGCAGCCGGGACTTGGACACAACTTCAATCCAAGCATGCTGCCTGAAGGATGCTTAGGTTTGTGGATGGTCAGTACCAAAACTACGAGTTCTGAAAGTAGCTATAAGCATGTCTTCTTACAGTATACATTTCAGCATTGTTTTGTACTGGAGAGTACAAGTCGATGCTGAAGTGTATACTGTAAGAAGACATGCTTACAGCTACTCCAGAGTGTGCTCGCCCATTCGATCTCTGAGAGACGGCCAGCACCAGGTCAGCCCTTCAAGTGCAGGTGACCAGGACAAGCAACTCTGAGGCAGGTGGCATCCAGAGGAGTCTTACCCGCTCTTTTGGCGAACAGGGCAGCTTCTACAAAGTCCTCCATGAAGCTGAATCCATCAGGCCTGTTTGGGGTGCCAGTGACTGACACAACCAGTAACTGCAGCACATTGACACCGCAGAATTGGAAAACTCTGAGAGCAGTTGGCATAATGGTTCTGAGCAGGTCTGCTGACTCATATCTCTGCAGCAGATACTATCAGCAGCACTACCGCAGGTGTTGCAAACTTGCCATGCAATCCCTACAGATTGATTTTTACAAAGCATCAGTCTGCCAGGTGGAACTGGGTCCACCTGTCCACAGTCCAATGCTGTCTGTACTGCTGTTACAATGACAGACAACCAGCAATGGCAGCAGCAGCATATGTCTGCGACGTCATCAAGTCCTACCTGACCTGGGCCCAGCGCTGCTTGTGCTGCAGGTATGTCTGCCGACAAGAACTCTTGGCTCATACTGGGCATGCCAAAACTGTTTGTGATGGCAACTTGGACCGGGGTAGGGTCCTGGTCCTGGCCAGCAGACTGCAAGCAGCAAAAAGCACAGCAGCAGCAAGTCCCAAGTTTAAGGGGAGGTATTTCTAATTAGGGGGTTCCTGTTTGGGTGGCTATTGCGGCCTACACAGGGCTCCGTTTGGCAAATAAAGCGTCTAAGATCACAGTATGTAAACCATAGACCGCCCTTTGCTGGGCTGTCTGGGCATCAGGGTCGCATATGCAAAAACTATCGGTTGGGATCTTGACTTATACCCTTTCCCATACCTACTGCAGCAGTAAGGAAAATAAACCGTTGGACCGCATATCTCCGGAATGCAACCGAAAGTGACCCTGTTTTTTTGCATAATCCTGAAGAGACAAACCCCTACTACAGTGCCCTGAATTACAAGAGCATTCTGCCTAGGAAATTTAGAGGAAGCTTGGCACAGGGTTTAGACTTTGCCTGGCCAGCACAGCCAGGGTTTAAGGATTTTAACATAGTGCACCACAGGAACCTGACCTATGTTGGCCAGGGAGTCTGAGGGTGGTGCTAGACTGGGCACAAGGCCCTGGGTGACTGAGAACTAGCCCCTGTTGGAATTAGATATACCTCCCCTTAAGCAGGTATGCAGGGTGTGATGGGCACAGCTGTGTTGTTGCTGTTGAATAAAAAACTCCTGGATACTGCTGCTGCCGCTTGTGCAGGAGGCTGCTGGAGTTCATTCAAGGCCTAGAAAGGGCATCCCTCGTGGGACAGGACTGGTGGCACATCAGAAGTTGGCGCGTGGGCCTCCATAACTGCCAGAACCAAGGTAATGGAGACGCTTGTTGAGTGTTACACGCAACATAAGACGTGAAGCAAAAGCAGCAGCTGCCGTGCTGCTGGCCTGCAGGAGTGTGGCAGTGAGCATACCTGCAGAGGCACTGCATTGTCATCAGCTGCCAGCTGATGCTGAGCCTGCAGGTACAGTACGTTGGGTGGGGCGTGGCCGCTGCTGGCTTGTGTTCTGATGGTCTTGTAGGTTACGATGTCAAACCCCAACCTGGCAGCCAAGGTGGTCCACCGGCTGTCAAGCAAGGGGCCAGCAGCTACGCCAAATGGCGAGGCAACCTGCAAATGTGTTGGCTTTCAGTCGTACTATCTCCCTGTAGCGTGCAGGCGCATGCGGATACTGATCATGTGCAAACATGCAGCCATGCTTATGAGCTTGAGCCGACTGATCAGCAGCAGCTGAAGGGCTGGTACCGTGTTTGATACACTGTGTACTGACGCTCAAGAGCACACCAACCTTGTAGCCTAGGAAATATATCCATCTATCAACTGGAGGTATCTGGCGATCTGGTATAGGGCCGTCGAAACAAGGGCCCTGTGCAACGTTTTCAGCCCAGGAGGCCTTTACATCGTATACGCAGGAGCTCATGGTAATTTAGCCATCAGAACACCTTCATGAATAAGGTTCCAGGACCAATTGAGATCCAAGGAGCTGCAAACTATTGAATACACTGAAGGGCGGCAGTCCCGGAAGTTCAGGTATACGCTGTCGTGGACGTATGAGAACCCGTTTTCGCACTCTATGAATCGTGCAACCACAAAAAGATCTAGCTTCTTGTTGTCTGTAGGGGATATGCACATGCCTTTGAGTCTTTTTGTTTGTTTGTACCTGACCACTTCGCGCCTGCTCGTGTCCCAGTTCCTCAATCCATAGTTCTTCGGCAGCTGAGCTTGCCAATGAAAGCAACACGCTGCGAGCGATCGTGTCCGTCGCGCAACTTTCAAGTTCCTGCTGTGCTGTCTCGCTAGCTGACGTACAGTGTACCTTTGTGATGTTGAGCTCCTGTGCAGATATGCTGTTTGACCAGTCGTTTGATGGACAGCTGAGACACTCCAAACGACCTGCTGGCACTCCATCGTGAAAGTGCCAACTGTTGGCAGCCAGTAACTCGCAAGTTCTCAGTTTCTTGTCCGCTGCTACCGCCCCATCAGCACCATGGTGCACTTCCAGCTGAGGATCAACAAGTTCTACACGTTCACTGCATCTACTCTGATACAGGCAAGTGCTTCAGCCTAGAGAGAATCTGCTGAGCTGATGCTGCTGGAACTCGGTTGTGAGTTTCGCATCAGATAGTTGCTCGTATGAGGCCAAAGATGTCGTATCCGGTGACAATGCGTTACGTTTGCTTGTTTTTTGGAATGCACAATCTGCACAAAGCTCCTTGAGATGCTGATGCCTTAGATAGAGACTCACATCCTGAGATTCTCCAGCTTTTCTGTGCACTGCAGGTTGCTGGCAGCCCCGTATACACGTTCAGTATATATGCACCAGCGCTTGCAACCGCTCTGGGCTTTGATCAGGTGCGATGGGGCGTCACACTTTAAACCATCACAACAGCAGCTGTGGCAGCACCAGCAGCAGATTGCGAGTCAGCTTTGACTTGATGTCCACTTGGCAGACGGCTATTTGGACTGGTGCCTGCCGCAGTAAAACAAGGCAGCTGGTCAATGAGGGATATGGTGGTGTGTCCCAAACATGGCATTGCAACGTGACCTGATGACACTGGCAAGGAATCAACCCTCTGAACCTCCGTTAGCACGGTCACACTGCTGTCCAAGACATGTCTGCGTTCCTCGCAATCTTCGTTGGTCACAGGTTTGACTCATTTGCCACATCAATACATAAGCAACATGCTGCTACTGTCATCTCCTGATCTTCTGCAGGGCCAGTTGCAAGGTGTGGGATCCTCCATGACCCTTGGTCTGTTCCTCGCCATAATTGCTGGCAGCGTATATGATCAACTGGAGCATCACAAGCGCATGGGACCAAGGTGGGGGATAAAAGGCACGCTGATGCCACATCAGATGATAACAAGGCATGCTGCACACGGCAACAGCAACAACTCATGTTGCTGTGCGGCCTGAATCTTGGCGCTTTGAATCAAAGCAAGCACACCACCCTCAAGATGTGGATGTGCTTTTCTCTGTCACTCCATACCAGCATCTGGTGAAATTCTGCACTTGCAGGATCACTGTGTGGATTGGGTCAGCTCTTGCTGCTGTTGGTTATGGAGGTCTGTTTCTTGCAGCCACAGGCAGGCTGGCTCTGAGTTACACTGCCATTCTCGCTCTGGCGTTTATTGCTGGCAACTCAAGCAGCTGGTATGACACAGCAGCCATTGTTACAAATGTGAGGTCCGCTACTAGCTGCCCTTGACTGGGCTGCTCTTGAATGTTCTGATAGGCCGCTTCAGCACCTTGGCTCCTGCAGCATACCAGCACAACTTCTAGGGACCAGCATGCAAAAGTGCAAGAGAACATACGGTAGAGCACAGACTGAAGGAGTTCTGGCAGCTGTTGCTGCTCTACAGGTGCGCAACTTCCCCAACAACAGAGGCACAGTGGTTGGTCTACTGAAAAGTTTCGTTGGTCTGTCTGGCAGTATCTACAGCAGTGTGTACGTTAGCAGCTTGGCTCCTGATGGTGCTGCCTACATCGGCATGCTTGCTGTGACGTCGTCGCTGGTGCCCCTGCTGCTGTCCCTGGGAGTGAATCATGTGCCATATATTGAGCTGGCAGAGGTGCAATCCTTCACAAGTTGGTAGGTCATGATGCCATTGCTACAGGCAGACAGCAAGGTACAAGCACACCACATTGCGCATGTTTGGATGGGGGCATTTGGGCGTCAGGCACATTAGCTGGCCATCACTATCACGACCAACAGCATTGCACTGCCTATCTGCAGAATCATGGCACCTGCCAGTCAGGCATCACTTCATGTGCTGTGCAGTACAATAAGCCGGCAAGCTCTGCAGCGGCACTTAGTTTATATAGCTGAAAATCCTGTCACGTCTGTTACACTGGTACTCAATGCTTTGGTTCAGGTTTAATCCTGACTCCCGCTTTCTGCTGGCTTATGTGACGGTGGTGGTGCTTGCACTGTACCAGATGACCTCAGCATTGCTGGAGGTGAGACTGTCATCAAATCTACAGCAACAGCGCTGTCTATGTACTATTCGAGGGACAGCAACAATTTCAAACTGGCAGTACTGCAAAACAACAAAATATCTAGTTTGTGAGGGTTGCGAGGGTCTGGTAAGGCTGTGATGTTGCTGTTGTTCATGTTTTTTTGCTCTGCGGACTTGCACGTGGCCGCAGCTGGTAGTAGGAAATTCAGCCAGTATACTTAGTCAAACACATAGTAGCAGGTACAAGCAGCTTAGTTGTGGACTGTCACACACTATGGTATTGTTCTGTCGCTGCTATGTTGCTGCTTGCGATTGCCCCATCAGGGCCTGGGTGATTTTCCTTTGCCTGGAGCAGCAGGCATTGATGTTTTGGACCTCAACACCATGGGCATGTTTGGCATACTGAGTGTGCTGCTGCTGGTGCCTTGGAACAGTGGAGGATTGGCAAGCAGGTGTGGCTGTGCGAGCAGTTTGAAGCACAGTGTCAGGAAAGCAGCTTGCTTCTGGCAGTGTAGGCTCAGCTACAGCCTGTAAACAGTCATGCTCAGAGGCTTCTGCAAGGGCCTTGATGCTTGCAGCTTAACTACATTGGTATGTCGGTAATGGTTGCCATGCACTTTCCTGCTGAGGTGTGCAGGTACGTACATGAGCACCTGGCCAACCTTGAGGCAGGCCCCAGTAGCTTGCCCCGCTGGTGGCAGCTGCTAAGGCTGGTAGATCACAACGACGAGCCTCTGGGACTGCGAGGTGGGCGTAAAGAACTGGCAACACAGGCCAACAACACAGCGCAATACATACAGCAGCAGCAACGGCAACATTCGGGGAGTTGCGGTATTGCCAACGGCAGCAGAAGTGATGAGCACAAGCAGCAGCAGCAGCAGGAGATATCCACAGGTGGTCTTGTGGTGCCTGCATCTACATCAGAAACATCAGCAGCAGACAGTAGTGAAGTAGAGGTGCAAGTGCCAACAGAAGAAATACCCACAAAGGGTCATCTGGGTTCTCTGAGAGAGCCTCTGCTACATCACGACAGCAGTGGCTGGCAGCAGCAGCAGCAGCAGCAGCAGGCTGGCAAGTCAAACAGCACAGGCGACCTGCAACCTGAGCACTACTATCAAGTGGTCATTGACCGCCCACTGTCAGGTATGTGCTGCAGGGATTACATACTTGAGTAAGACTGAGGTTCACAGATTCTTCCTGATCCTTACGCTGCAGCCGAGTTCATCTGACTAGCCAGAGCTGCTGGATCCCTGCCCTGTGCCCGCACAGATCCATTTGCAGTTGCTCACCAAAAGCTGACTGACTCATTGACTATCACATAATTCACACTGCCTGGGGCAGCTAGGCACGCCTTGACGGCTTCAAGCCAATGTCACGTTGACAACCCACATGTTTGGTGTGCTGGCTCAGGCGGTAGTCCCTCCCTCTCAAGTGTTGAGTGCCATCATCACTTCACAAACCTATCACTCTCACAAGCAGCCCGGACGCTGCAGTTCTGGCTGCTGTTCTTCATCTTTGTGGCCGGCGTAGGCTCCTGCATGACATTCCTGAATAACTTGGGCCAGCTCACAGTTGCCTTGGGAGGTGCAGTGGGCAGTCAAGTGGTGTTTGTGTCAATATATGCAGTGGGGAATGCAGCAGGTAAGTCAAGCAGCTGATGCGTACTACTTTTTGCTTTAGAAATGTGTATCGCAAACGTACTCCAGTGCATGTGTGGCAACGACTGGTTGGAGTTGCAGGAGCTACATGACAGGTGGCATATTGCTTCTTCAGCGCAGGCGCTTAGGCTTCGTTGGACATGTGTCGCTGCTTGTGTCTGACATGAAGTAATAGCGTTGGCGGCGTCAGTGTGTGACAACAATTCACAGGTCAATGTCGGGCCAATGTCATGATCTGAGTTGTGATTCGTGCTGTCACTGCTGCTGTCCCCTGGTGCTTTCAGGCCGCATCCTGATGGGCCAAATCCCAGAAAACCACCTGCACACCTACGGCACGCCCCGCACCAAGTGGCTCGTAGCAGTCATGGCAGCTTTAACCACAGGAATCCTCTCAACCGCAGCAGCAACCAAGCCAGCACAGCTGTACATATTGGCACCAGCCCTAGGCCTCTGCTATGGCGGCATGTTCACACTCATACCAGCCATTGCAGCGGATCTCTTCGGCTTGCGTCACTTTGCAGCAAATTATGCCGGTTTGCAAACTGCTTGTGCTGTTGGAAGCTATGTCTTCCCCACCCAATTGGCCGGTCTGTTTTACGAGAGAGCCGTGGCAAAGCATGGCACTGGCGAGCCATGCATTGGGCGGGACTGCTACGGGCCTACGTTTGTGATTGAGGGCATTGCATGTCTCCTGGCGGCGGCGTGTTCAGGGGTCGTGTTGGTATCGACCAAAGGGGTGTATCAGCAGCTTGCTCAACATCTTCATGAAGTGGCAGAAGAAGGACACCAGGACATGCTGGAACAGGTGAGTATTGTTGCTCGGAATTGTATATTACGAGTTTGAGGAGCTTGACGCATGTGTTTATGTATCTTTGACCCCCTGCTTTGACACTATTCAGGTTGGTTGTCCAACATATTTTGCTGATGTACAGCATGCCACTTTGTCATTGTATAAACGCCAGCAGCAATCTTGGCAGTGTGGGATGCCCACTCATACATGCTACTAGCTGCTAGCAAAGTCTATCAAATGGACTGCAGTCCACATGCAACAGGGAGCTCTCGGACAGTTGTGATGTCTCTGTTTTGTTGCAGTGGCAAGCTGAGCATCACCAGCTGCTGGCCATGGTGGGCCGCATTCCTTCAGACCCCGGCATATCAGCAACCACAGGTCTACCTACAGGCCTCTATGGCCAACGTTATCACAGGGCACGTGGGCATGTGCATGCGGCTGTGTCACGGCTGCAAACCACTATTGCCGGCCAGCAACAGCAGCAAGTGGCCTTGCTGCACGAGGCGTATGCAGGGGGTGCGCTGGAGCAGCGCCAGGGGGCTGAGGTGCCTGATGATGCCACACCAGTCGGCCATGTAGACGCTGGAAAGGTACACCTTAGTCGGCAGCAAACCTTGTAGCTCTTGACAATCCGCAATCTCTGTTCCAACATTATTTAGAGAGCAGACCCGTGCTGTCACAGCCAGTGGCCCTCAGTATACCTGTTTCTCCACAAGAGCTGACAACATTGCTACATTGACGTGCAGCACAGAAGCCGCTTCTCATCAAGCAGCTGCAGCTAATCTTTGAGTTGCATAAGATTGCCGCAAGTTGCAAGTGCCATTCGCAACAATGTTGCACAATTTCAGCAGCATATTGACTGTGAGCCTTGCTGTATCTGGGGGTCTGCACTGCGGTCTTCCACATTGGTAGGTTGTTTTCAGACAGTAATAAAATTACAATAAATGACTGCACCTGGTGATGCTGAGTCATTGCCTGCTGCACACTGTACAGTGGCCTGCAGTCACTGTAGGCCACTGATTCTGTCACTGGGTGGACCATAGTGAACACCTGAGTGCAAGTGGATCACGGGGCTGCGCAGCTGCGCCCCGTGCATGCATGAGGCTGTTACCAGAACGTTCTTTTCTTGCATGACTGCGACACCAGTACAGTGGTAGCAGTGTAACCAACCTTGCTCAGCCTCAGTGAGTGTCTCTAGTCGCCATGATGGTACGGTACCCTCCGTACCCTCAGTGAGCATTGCTGAGCAGACAACCATTGTCCGGTGGTACTGAAGATCATATGGGGTTGTGGGATCGGATTGCAGAGGTCGCAATTGTGTGTTGTTTTGTGCTCTACAAGAATGATTTTCTCAAAGAATGATAAATTTAACAGGTGGTTCAAGTGCTGAATATTAAGTGTTTTGTTACCCATAGTAGGGTGCAATGGGCACTGCGATGCCTCCGGCTGTCAGCAATGGCCAACTTGCTGCCAGCTGCAGCAGCCGCTGAGACACCTTACTGCAGGCCATGAACGACCACTCAAAAACACATTGCTACGCAGAGCTGACTGAACAACATCCACACAGAACAGACATGCACCACGACCAAGAACGCACCCTCAAAGCACAAGAATCACTACCAGCCACGCAACCCTCCAGGCCAATCAAGCACAAGACCCCCGTCACTCCCAGATTGCACTGCTGCAAATGTGACCTAATGGCAGAGCACCTGACAGCAGCCTGCTGTACCAGGCAGCAATCACAAGCTGGCACAACAGGCTGAGCAGGAGCCTGCCACCAGGAACCCTCACTGCAAATATACACACCCTGACCACACGATGTACAGAACTTGTACCTGAGCATAAGCAGAACACTGCACACAGTGGACACTCCTCTGGACCCCCTGCAACCCTCTGAACTGGTCAACACCCAGATTTCTTCTGTTCCCTCCACGTACAACCAGACGTTGCAGATATCTACCCAGAAGTGCTACCATGACTGGACAGTGCACTGCAGTACACAGATCTGTAGCAGGCATTGCCTCAGGTGAACCAGCAGCAGCTAGCGTGGTAGCGCTACAGACGAGTCACAACCCGCTCTGCAGATCACCCCAGCTGTTGCGGTCATAGCATTACAGATGACACACCACTCACGACACACCAGCCCCTTGCACCAGCAGAGGCTGGCGGACCCAGCAGCAATACGCACTGAACCCCAGCAACAGCAATTACTGCACTGCCTGCTGCTGACAAGCTGCTGCTCGGCTAGCAGGAGACAACTGAGCCACTCACAGCTGATGGCAGCCAAGAAGAGCGCTGGCTATTCCAGACACCATAGCTGTAAGCCGTCCTGCTCAGCTGAAGTCCTCATCCTGCCTGCTGTTGTAAGAACTACTGTGTTAACAACACGTTGCACCTAGGGGTGTTTACTTGAAGCTAGGGATGATCCTGCGCTGTGCCTCAAAGAACGGCTCGGGCTTCTCCTCATCGAATGGCACGTAGTTCTTCTTGTTGTCATACACATGCAGCTCTGGAAGACACACACAGCAGACAATACATGGTGACTTCACAGTATGGCCAACGAGAGTAGGGAAACAGAAGGCAGTGTGGCGCTGAACCCCAAGCACAGCTACAGTACAGGATACAGGCCTTGCACTTTGCACAACACCAACAATAACATCAAATCCTGGTCAAATGATCATCTGCCACAACCACATACATCGGCTCGCCCTTACCTGTGAAGATTGTCTTCATCATACGCCAGTTGAATGTGCAAGAGGTCATGTACTGGCCCCAGTTCTTCTTCAGGCTCTCATTGGCCATCCTGAGGTTGTACCAGGGGATCTTGCTGTTCACGTGATGAGGCACGTGCACGCTGATGTCGTGGCACAGGAACTCAACCCAGCGAGGGTACTCGCAGTCCACAGTGCCTGACAGCTGAGCCTTGGCTGCATTCCACTCACTGGCTGGCTTGAAGGGAATGTGGGGGGCTGCAGGAGGGAGAATACATACAGATGAGCAACTGCATGCGCCGATGGCAATATATGATGTAGCGCAATGCTCACAACTACTGGTCTGTTGTTAGTGCCCATGAACATTCATGATAACAGCTCTGCTGAAGCGCACTCTGGGCTGTTGTCCAGGCTTGCATTCAATAGTTCGAGTCGGCAGCAAGGTACAGGTAGGCAGCGCACCTGTGTGGTGCACCACTGTGAATGTGCTCATCCAGAAGTGGTATCCCAACCATGGCATCAGCCAGTACTTGACCACACCCGCAAGCCCAGTGAAGTGTGCAATGGTGGGGATGCCGATGAATGCAAAAGCAGCTACAGCAGCAAGGCTGACAAGCACCTGCAGTAGCGGAAGGAATTCATAGAATAGGCACGAGCAAGTACAATATTGTTTTCTCATTCACCAGTACCTGCAGCAATGCATGGTGCCCTTGCCTGTTTTCAGCAGCTGATGCAAAGCTGTGCACAGCGTCACTGACGCAAGTGATCACCACTGAGCAGCGACTCTCATGGATCCACATGCAGGCAACTCTCCCTCCAGCTGCCTACACTCCCACATGCACTGACATACAGACTTCCAAAGCTCACCCTGGGCTTCTGCTTTTCTGTGTACTTGTCCAGGTCAAAGTGCCAGATCCACCAGTGGCCTACACTGGCCCACAGCTTCAGAGGGCTGCCCAGGAAGGTCTTGTACAGAGTGCTCTGCACAGGGCCCCACTTCTCCATCTCAGTCTTCATCACCGGGTGCCAGGCAGTGTCCTCAACAAGCCTGCAGCATGATGGCAAAGCCACAGACAGGCCAGATGAGTGAAAACGCATGCAACACATCATAACTTGTGACAGCTGACCTGGTAGGATGTTGCCAGTACAACTGTGTTTGCAGGCACAGTTGAATACCAGCAGG
Source organism: Coelastrella sp. MACC-549 (assembly GCA_018290735.1). Lineage (NCBI taxonomy): Eukaryota > Viridiplantae > Chlorophyta > Chlorophyceae > Sphaeropleales > Scenedesmaceae > Coelastrella > Coelastrella sp. MACC-549. The sequence continues at coordinate 207,242 of JABEVS010000039.1, forward strand.
TGCCAACATCCAGACCCAGAAGCGTAGCCCCTGCTGAAGACCAGAGGATGGCTGGTCAAAGGCGGTTTGAGAAGCTTGCAACTTGATGCAGAGGCCATTGCTGGGCAGGGCTGCCTTGCTTGATATAATTCACAGACTGCCTACACAGCAGATGCTGTTGAACCCTACTTGTTTGTCTGTGCATGGTGCTGGTTGTGCTTGATCCTCCATGGCTCGAAGGGATAGATGAGTGGCATGAAGGCCAAGGTGCCCACAATGTCCTCCAGGAGCTTGTTGTCACTGAAGCTGCGGTGGCCACAGTCGTGGCCGATAACAAAGAACTGCAAGGAGGGAGGTGGCAGGTAGGTTGATCAGCAACAGCAGTTGATGCTTCAAGGGCAGCAGGATATTCCTGTGACAGCTGCTGGCTGGCAGTGTTTCGTGCTGCAGGACAGCTGCATATGCTGCAGACGTAAACCATTGTAAAGTTCCTTTAGAGGACACGTTGACATGTGCATTACCAGCGAGGACTCAGGAAGTCCTGAGGGCTGCACAATAGCTGACCCTGACACAAATGCACTGCTGGCACAGAGGTGGCAGCGCAGCTGAAACAAATGGCGTAAAAGCACCATCATGCCAACAGCAGGGAGTGGTGCTGCAAGGATGGCCAGGGCTACAGCAGACAACTGACTGCTGACTCTGACTCAGAAGAGCTGCAGCTCACCCCGGTGAATGCTGTGCCAGCAATGAACCAGGCGAATGGCAATAGGTACCAGGGGCTGACACTGATCAAGTACAAGCTGGCAGATACAGAGACCAGTGTGGTCACCACTGCACCCCAGGCCTTGGCCATGTTCAGCTGGAACACCTGCAAGAGGTCCAAGGTGCACGTAAGAGACTATCAGAAGCATGTGATTTGCCTTTGCTGAGCGTAGCAGTGCTCTGCGGCTTACCTCAGGGGGAAGTGTCTTGACGATGTCAGTGAGCGAAACACCGTCTGGCAGCTCGGCACCAATGCTCTTGTAGCCCCACTGCTCAGCAAGCTGGGCCCTTTCAACATCTGACAGCTGAGAGATAGGCACATCCACCGCTGCGGCGGATGTGGCGACCTTGGAGGCCTGTACGCACCACACAGGGAGTTCAGCACACTTGAGCCAGCACCGACGCTGTTGTATAAGCGTTACAAGCGACGCTTACCTTCAAATGCCTGCATGAAGCCAGGCTAGGGCGCCTCGCGGCAACTGCATGGCAAGGAACACACAGTGAGCAGAGGGGCCTCGACGACATGCAAGCGGGCCAAACGCCTACACCTACCTGGAGCCGGGGTGCGTGCTGCTGCAACGCCCCGCACCTACAAGATTCATAATGCGTTAGTATACACCGCTGCTGAAGCTCCAATGCGGGCCGAGCGAGAGCGAATGCTCACCGGCAGGTTGATACGGGAGGCCAGAGCCATGATGCTTTTGAGTATAGAAAGACACTGACCTAGCCCTCAGTAGGGCAGCTGCAAGGTGCGGAATAGGGTGATGCACGCAGCCATATGATTGCAGTGCAAGGTGTTATCTGGTGTGTACCCCAGGTGTATCAAGTCATCCTTCATCAGTGTGGCGCGTGCAACCACAACCGCGGCAATTAGCAACTCTCATACGCCTGCAGATCTGTTTTACAGTCTGCGGTTGCCTGCGCACTCCTCCTACAATCCTGACACAAGCTGCATCGAGATCCTGCACAGGTTGCACAGTCTGACCTTTCGCCTGTCGTAAATTGCACTTGTTAGTGTGGAATATCATGCGTGCCAGCTGCAGCGCCAGCGCTACTGTGTCCCTGCCAAGGCGGGTATTCTGCAGCTGTCCAAGGCCAGCAGCAGCATGCACTCGCAGACGGTTGACACCAGTCTATGCGGGCAAGGATCAGGACACAGATGCAGGTCCTTCAAATAGTGCTACAATGAGCGAGGAGGAAGAGCGCATAGAGGCCCTGGAGAACCAACTGAGGAAGGCAAAGCCACAGAGAGCGTCTAGGCAGATCCCAATCCGCAACATGACCCCAAAGCAGCAGACTAGCAGCAGCACCAGGGCGGCGTGGAAAGAGGGGAAGCTGTTCCCAGAAGGTTGGGAGCATATGGATCCCATTGAAAAAGCAACAGAGCTGTACTTGGGCCAGCGTGGCTTCCTGTTCTGGGTGAACAAAGTTGCATACTCTTCTGTCTTTGTGCTCGGGGGTGCATGGGTGCTTTTTAGGTTCGTGGGGCCGGCACTTGGGCTGTACAAGCTGGAGGGGGACTTCACTGCGCCACCTGTGTAGCACTACTGTATTTTTCACAATGAAGGCCAAGTTGTTGCAGATTGCTTGTATTTGCAGATGTGGAGAGAGTTGTTTTTCCAATGACATGCTGTGCACTGTTCTACAGCATGTGTTGAACCTTCAACTGACAACATCTTTTTATCAGCAGTGTTGTGCTGTCCTGCCGAACGGGGTTCGGTTTGGTGCGGCTTTCACCGCTACCTAGCACAATGAGTAGTTGTACAGCCCCTGCTTGGAGCATTTCTCACGGTGGCATGTGACAATGTTCTTATGATGGTGACCAGAAGCAACAGCTGCTGCTGCTGCAGTCACTCATAGCACATTGTCAAGTTGGTGCTGGTGTGTCTACTTGTCACAGCGTCCTTCTTTTAGTACAATGGGACAACTGGACATTTCTGCCAATCATGATGAGAATTTTGCTGTAAAATCTGGGCGAGGTTACTAGCTGCCAATCTCAAGAATCTGTGCAGCTGTCACATCCATACTGAGGGTGGCTCTCAGCTGCTCAGCAGCAGTGCAGAATTGTCTTGAAGCGTATGGTGGTGTAAAAGAAATTGAGTCATGCAGCAGGTTGAAATGCTATAGCAAATGCACTGACATGGTGCTGGTGGTGTTGTGCCCTGCTGCATGGCCTGGTGGGTGGTCCTCATAGCTGCATCAATCGTCACGTGTCCGTGCCTAGTGAGCCTTATTTGTTCATGTCGTTGAGTGTCCTACTGCTGCTGAATTACTGTGCCAACAGACCTGATGATGCTATGCACAGATGTTGCCAACATGGGAGAGTATCGTATGCAGCAGGTGTTGCAGTTGCTGTCATGTCTGCCTTTGGCATGTCAATGAACAGTACCTTGTTGCATTTGTGGTTGTTTATTTTCATGGTTTCCACTTGGTTCACAGCAAGCTGCGTCATGTATTCCTGCCAAAAAAACACATGTGTATCTTATTTTTGCAGTTGTCAGCTGTGTGGGCAGGGCTGCACCTTCATCATGCCCCCCAACTTTCATCTGTGCTGCAAAATGCCCAGCAGGAAGATACAAGCTGTGCAAGGGTTTTGGTGAGGTAGTACTGTCGTGTTAGTACACTGTACATTGACTCCGCAACCCTGGCAGGGCATCGTGAATCTACTGTGCAATCGAAGAGGTGTGGATTCTCCATTGGGATGCAGACGGCACTCATTGCGAATTGAATGGCTGCCGGGGAACACAGATATGCAAGAGTGGTGGCTGGACAAGCAGCTGCTGGTGCATTGTGGCATAATGGGTGATTGCTGTCGGCAATGCTACGGGCTCTATTCTCATCTATCACTGGCTGTTGCTGCTTAGTGCTTGCGCATTGCATGTAACCAGTGCAGGGCTTTGCCTCGCAGCATATGTCCCAAGGACTGCCCTAGAGAGCCCATGCCAAGGCATGCTTCGATCAAGGAGCTATGAGTGCATTGCCACGTTGCCCACCATTGATAAAGCTTGCTGTGTGGTGTGGAATGTCGTCAAGATCACTCCTGCAGTTACACAGCTGACAAGCATCAGGACTGGTAATTCAGCCGCCTCGATATGCGTCGTCATCTACGTGTTGCGCTGTGCAGGCGCCTGGACTCAAAAAAAAGCAACTGAGAGCGAATGACACAATCAACAGGTGTTGTACCCTCGACGTGGCACAGGACAGGCACGGCCACCACAAGCGCCTACCTGGGCTGGACAAGACGCAAAGCAGGGCGTGACGTACTGTAGCATTCTCAGAACGTTTGTTTGGGCCAAACCAGTTTGGCCCTTGGCTTCTCGTAATACACCGTCTGCTGAGCGATACAGTCCCGCGTGCGTGGACTTTCAGCCTCTAGAAAGAATTATCAGGATGGATAGCCCTGTTTTGGATCCCATGGATGGGCTGGGCTTCCTAGACATAGACTTTCAGGAACCAACTGTGCACAACAAGTCGATGGATGTGGAGCTGTCTGACCTGCTGAACCTGGATGCTCCTACGCTAGGAATGCTCTCTTCTACTAGAAGCAACGCAGGTGAGCGTGATCCAGCCTGCTGGAGCGCTGCCCTGGCCGTTTTCGCAGAACACCTTCGAACACTAGATTGTTCGTCTGCATGCACGCGTGTCTTGTTCTACAATGCACGGTTTTCATATCATCACGCCCTCTTTTGCTGCATCGTGTTGACTGCCTTGTTCCCGGGCTTTCTGGTTGCAGACCGTACAGAGCTACTTCGGACTGCCCTGCGCTCGCATCAGGATTTGGACCCGGCATCCATAGTACAGGAGCAGAGTGCTGCAGCGGCAGGGTAAGTGCAGTTCCCCGTCTTTCATTTTCAGCAGTTCACTTCGAGCGCGTCACTCTCACGCATTTCATATGGTGCTGCAGGCTGACGCTGCCTAACCACATGGAGCATAGCAACAATGCAGTGTTGGCAGCACCAGTGGCACATGCGCCTGAGGTGGTCAGCACAAACACCCCTCAGCCTGTGCCTGCAAAGGCTGTCAAGACCACAGCAGTGAGAGCAGTAGCTGCCAAGTCCCAAGCCAGAGTGAAGCCAGACCCTGACCCCGAGGAGGACACGGATTCAGATGACATGTCTTCACAGCTTGGCAAGAATGGCATGACAAAGCGCAGACGTCGCATTAGGAATGCAAAGCAGCAGGAGCTCAACAGGCTGGCACAGCAGAGATACAGGTGCGCATGTAAACTGTTGCCACACAGCATACTTGTTGCATGCAAGGTACAGCCTGAAAGGCCATCTGGGGTTTCTTTGCACTCACTTTGCAGTGATATGTTATTGTCCTTCCAATGGTCATGCCTTTTGCTGCTGCACAGGGAACGTAAGAAGCAGAAGTACAGTGTGCTGCAAGGCACAGTAGATGAGCTGAGCCTGCGCATCAGTCAGCTCACCACATTGGAGGCAGCCCACTCCGAGCTGCAGCAGCGCAATGTGCAACTGGAGGTGGTTGTCAAAGATCAAACAGTGCAGCTCAGGAACCAGCAGGACACTATTGCCAAGCAGGCAACGCAGTTGCAGACGCAGGCAGTACAACTGCAGCACCAAGCTCAGCAGTTGCAGCAGCAAGTGCAGCGGATTGAGCAGCAGGACAAGCAGATTGTCGAGTTGCAGAGCAAGGTGGCAGCCAGTACGAATAACTCATCTAGTCAGACAGCAGGGACCAGTAATGAACTGCTCACTGATGACAAGATTGCCTTGGCAATTCGTGCCGTGTTGACTGGTGTCAGCACCATGACCAGCATGCTGCCTGCCAAGGATGCTCAGCAGATGCAGCAGATGGTAACACAGCTTCCAGACTCCTTGTTGCAACAGCTACGCAGCTGCTGCAGGGAGGTAGCACTGCACCTGAAGCAGACAGAGGTGAAGGAGCAGCCGCTGGCTGTGTCGGTGCCATGCTGCTAATGCATGCCATGGCTTGGCGCATATGGGTTGAGCTGTAGGGCCGTGACCTGACATGGGGGTTAACAGACATCAGGCACTGCTTGTGGGCAGCCACTTGTGCTTGACAGGATTCATTAGAGTAGGCCTCCTAATTATGTACTGGGGCTTGTTGCGTAGCCACTGGCCCATCGCAGCTGTCAGCAACCTGCAGAGATCAGTCATGCACTGTAGCTTCAGCATGCGAATGGGCCAGTGGCACATGGTGCATTATGCAGGCTTGGACTGAAACTACTTAAACACAGGGTTGGTGTTTGTGGGCTGAGCTGTAGGTGGTGCTTAATTTTTGCATGGTAGGTGCAGCTACATGTGTCTGGCTGGGCTCCAGTGTAGACGGACTTTGACTGGAATCTGGGATGGCTGAAATCAAAGGAAGCACATGCTGTGCATATAGTTGGCTGCGCAACATTGATTGTTACATGCTCCTGGTGTGTTACAGATGTGTTGTGTTCTTGGCAAGGGAACAGATTGCTGTGTAGGTTGGTCAAGCTAATGCTTACAATATGGGGGACAGAATGGGAGAGGTGCTAGGTGCATGTGTGGCTTTGGCACCGTGATTAGAACCAGCCAGCAGCGCCTCTGGTGTGCTGCACTGCATTGTACAGTAATATCCACAAGTGATTCACCACTCTTGTAGGCAGGCCAGTTCGGGGGATTTCCGCTAGGTTAGGTCTGCGCTATTGATGATCTGTAGTGTCTGTGGTGGTGGTGTCAGCTCACTGCTGCTGTGCAGAGTTTGTAGGAGGTGATGGTGGTTATTGCTGCCATGGCTGTCGGAGACTCATGAACCATGCATGTTGTACAGCTGCCTGACACAGGGAAGAACTTGTTCCTGTACTGCTGCGCACTGTTGGGCGATATGCATTACACCAATCTCAGAGTTAAATGCTCGTATACAGCAGGCTTTCACTGCTGTCGGCGCTTGAGACGGTTTTGGTGCAGGCCGCAGGCTGCAGGGCAATGCTTCTTCTGTTTGCTATGGGACAGCAGCAGCACAGCCTGGGCACTTCGCTTGTGTTTCTGACCTACAGTCTTCGCATATGTCAATACTCAGCAGCTGCCGGTGTGGTTGCAGACATGTTTGTAACGTTCATGTCCAACAGAGGTTTGGCTGAATCTTCATGCCAGTACACCTCGTTGGTGGTTCTCTTGTTGAACAACAAGCAAGGCAGAGCTGATTTCTGCAATGTTTGTCCTCATGTTTACCAGGCATATTGTGGACAGCATAGAGGTTGTTTCAGACGTCCTGCAAGCGGTGTTGTTGTGTCTTCTGAGACACTCACTTGAGGATGGAGGACTGGGCCTCTAGAGGTGCATTCATGCAACACTGTTCAACCAGCCAGTTGTTAGGTGACTATATCAACCCCTTTTGGTGACTTGCTCAGCTTTGCTAAATGGAACAGTGTGTTGAGTGCACAGGCAGGCATAGCCTGCAAGCAGGTGGCACCCACCGGCACTTGTGGCAAGCTGTGGCAGATGTATTTGTGTATGATGCCTTCATGTCGAGACCTTGAACTGACAAGACTGCCTGCTGATCTCACAGAGGACTTGACTGGCACAATCACTGCCGTTGATTTATGGCCAGCACAGTCCGGTGATCTTCCGTGGCAGCAGCAGCAATCTCAAGCTCAGTGGGCCACCAGTGCTACTAGAGCATCAACTGATGCATCAGTGCCGTATGCCCTCTTTTCAAACGGTTTGAGATGATCAGGTCTTTGAACAGGCTTCAAGACGTGCACAGCAACTACCGGGGGCCCCTCAGATACTATCTGGCAACAGACACATCATGTGGTGCGTTTTACACACCGTACCAAACAACCTGGCCCCGGGGCCCCTAGATACGATTGACATCCTCAGCGCACACATTTGCGAGATCTGCCTACGCTGCAAGCTGTACTCGACACCCAATATTGCACCCAATATCGCATTAATGCCATTGCGATGCCACAGTGTGCTCAATGCGTATACCTGCCAGACCTGAACTGCAACAGCAGTGGCACAGCCAAAGGCAGTACACTCCATAGCATTACAACATATACAAACATTGTATGTGACATGCTCATTAGTAATGCAGATGTTGATCATGATCATGCTGTCCAAGGGGCCACCGTATTGTGTGGCCTCTTCCCTGTGCCTAAAATCTGGGAAAATCCCAATGGTCACTCTCTTGGCCTGGCTGCAGCGTAGAGGGGTGACTGCATCTCATACAGGCGTGAGACAGCCCTGCTGAAGGCAAATCTCTCCTCCATACCACCTAGCAGAGCTGTTGCTTCAGTGACAGCAGTAGCACTGATAGCAACAGGAGCAACGCCGCCATCTTCTAGCAGGTTCCGCCGCAATCTGCTGCCTGCAGTGCAGGAAAGCAGCAGGTTGACCCAGAGTACGGAGGGCCTTGAGCGCCTGTGATGGCTAGCTACCTGTGTTTGGATCATGCCATGGTGCTTGAAGCATCATCTGCCACCGAGCTTTCAAAAAACTAGGCAACCCACTGTCTGTGACCATCCAGTCAATAGCCTGTATGATACTTTTCACCGAATACCTCAGCAGCAACATATGTAATTTACATACTCCTCCTTTTAACAGGTAATACCTTGGTGCAGGACGTCGGTGGCAGCTGGTGGGCAGCAAGGGCAGCCAAGGCAGGCACAAGCATCATACCAGGGTGGCGCCCCCAACGCATGTCGGCGCATTTGTTACAGCATCTCAATTTGCTGCATGGCTCAATTTCTTTTACATAGCAGGCTGCTACACCAGCAACCAGGTTCCATTGACTGACAGCTGTACCCCCCCCCCCTTTTCCTCAACTAACCATAAAACCCCACCATTGAGTCACCCACCTTCTACTGCCCCCTCAAACTGCAGCCCCTCCAGGTCCAGTATGGGCTCATCCCCCTCCGCGCCTGCAAACAGCTGGTCAGGCGGCAGAGCAGCAGTGCACACCAGCAGCACTCGTGCATTGTACAGCTCATCTATCAGGGTGATGAAGCGGCGAGCCTGGTCCCGGATGTTCATAGACATGGCGGGGATACCTGCGGAGGCAAGCCAGGTGCATCACTGCATGTGATGTTGGCTGTCAGGGAGCCTTGCAATGTACTGTGATCTGGCGACTACAGCTCCTGCATATACTGTGACTGAAGGAGACGGCATGCAGCGTCACAGGCAGCTTCCTGAGCAGTAGGGCTCTTTGCATATGCAAGCATAATCAGCTGGTGGGGCAAGGGGGTTCAAACAGCCCAGCCACAAAGCCGAAAAGCCAGAAAACCAGAAAGCACACGTGCTTCCTTGGACAAAGGGACTGCGCAGCTGTGAGTAGCCTGGCCTAACCCTATGACTTGTGGGCCACATGGCAGTGCTGATAAGTCTCATGTGGTGTGGTTCCTGCATTCACCTGAAATGAACACTGTGTGGTAGTTTTGAGCCACTGCCAGGTAGTCAGCAGCACCCAGTGGTCGTCCACACAGCTCCAGGAAATCAAACCAGGCAGCACCAGCAGCACTGCGGGACACCGCCAGCTGACGACCAAACATAACAGGGACAACAGCAGCAGAAACAGCAGCGGGCACAGCAGCAGGGATTGTGCTGCTGGTGGGGCTGGTGTGCATGCGTGCTGCTGCTGTTGTGCTAGCACTGCTACCACAGCTGGTACCGCTGCTGAGTCCTGCAGACTGCGAGATGATGCCGTCATGCGCTGCGGCTGCTGGATGAGAACTTACAGACTGAGTGCTGCTGCTGCTGCTGTTGCTGTTAGGCATCATAGCCAGAGTTTGCACCCATCTATGCTGCATTACTGCTTCGGCTGCCGCGCTCAATGGCCAGAAATAGCGCCGCTCATTGTGATCACCACTGCTGTTGCAGTTGCTGTTGGGTAGCAGTGGTTGCTGCAGCATCATGATCGCTGGCGCTGTGAGAGCCAGGCGCCTGTAATCTTCTTTGGCAGATAACTCAAACAGCTGGCAGCTGCTGAACAAACTGCAGGACAAAATGACAGACAGCACACTGGCCACTCAGCCGACCCATTGGTCAACCGTCACTACTCGTAAAATACATGCCAGGACTGCCTGGTAAGTCTTGATTGCAGCATGATCATGAGGACATTGTTGGCAACAGATAGCACTGTGATAGGATCTTGCTGACCTTAACAGTGACCCAAACATCTTGAACAAGTTGGTAGTACCACAACAAGCAGAGACAAGAGCACAACTGCTGCAGCCTGCACTGCAGTAGAGCCTGCAGTCGATCAGCTAGCGCTTCTGATTGTGGCAATTGAAGTGAGATTGAGAGGATAGAGAGCTTGAGCATTGACTCACGTGTTGAGGAAATGTCCAAACATGGCCTCATGCAGTCCATGTCTTGGCAGCTCAGCAGGGTGCCTGTTGCTGGTGGTCACCACCACACACCCCTCAGCAGTCAGGGCCTCGAGCAGGGCCTTCAGGGCGGCAGCACTCCACACATCACTGATCTGTCAACACACAGCAGCAGCAGCAGCAGCAGCAGCAGCAGCAGCAGCATGTTGATGTCACATGCATGTGGTAAGGATGATCCTGGACATCTGTGACATGGATGCAACCTTGTCGCAGGTCTTCAGCTCATGCTCCATGATCAATCTGATGTCAAGTGCAGGCTGCAAACCCCAAGAGTACTTGGTCTTGTTGGACTTTGCAATGCACAGTCATACAACATAGCCAACAAAGTTTGATACTGATGTGCAGGTTTTATATTGATATGCCTCTGTGACCTACCTGCATCTCATCGAAGCACAACAGTGCTGCCACACGGTCATGTCTGCTGCTGCTCCAGCCCTGCTGTGGGTCGCTGCTGCTTGCCCTGATGAAGCTTTGTGCTGCTGCCAGCATGACAGCGGCGTTGGCAGCAGCGAGGCGAGCCTCAGGAACTCCACCAGCACGGGCAGCCCTGTGGATGATGACCGCATCAAACAGGCGGGAACGACACTGTGACTCTGTAGCAGTGGCGAGGCTACGTGGGCTCAGGCAGGCAGCACCAGCACAACACAGTAGCTGATTTGTCTGCATTTGTTGATCATAATGTACCTCTGACTGCAACACTAAATAAGTAGTAAGTTGCAGCTTTCAACACATAGTAACTGCCACTCAGCTGTACCCTGCATTTGGCAAATTTTGCGCTGTTTGCCAGTATGTAGGAAAGCCACTGGTTCGTACCTGAGATGCCTCCTGATAGCCAGCACTGCTGCTTTTGCCTCCTTCTGCCTCAGAACGGCATCATCAAACCAAGATGATACAACAGCATCAGACAAACTGTCATCATCATGGACATCAGCAGAATCCAGTTCTTCTGTGACAGCAGAGAAACCAGGGCCTGCAGCATTGCTTCCTCCTGCTGCTGCTGCTGCTGCCACTGCTGCTGCCACTGCTGGGATGTGGTCAAGGGATGACCCATGCTCCTGCTCGGCCACAAAGGGAACTACCTCTAGCCCTCCTGATGTAGCATAGCTGCTGCTGCAGCTGCTGCTGTGGGGGTAAACAGGCTGGTCCCTGCTGCTGTCAGCACCAGACGCACTGGACCTGGCTGGACCACCACCATGTTGCGGCAAGCATGCTGCTGCTGCTGCTACTGCTGCTTGTCTGCGCTGCTGCTGTCTGCTTTGCTGCTTCATGTCGAGGTGATGCAGTCGACTGTGCAGCTCCAGCATGGCGGCATTGAAGTGCATCCTGCAGGCAGTACCAACAGGTATCAGTTGGTGTTGATCAGGTCTGAAGTGCTGCTACCCACACAGCCCTGCTGAGTGAATGAGAGTCCACTGCCTGCTACGACCACCAGCATCAACACAAGTGCTTGGTGCTCTGGCGGATTGATATGAATGCAAATCAGCATTTTGGTCTCACTACAACTTTGCGCTGCTTCTTGAGGCAGGTTCCACCTGGCACATGGCATCTGCTACATTGATTGGCACCAGCAGGCTGCTGTTCGATCCCTTGCCCACCTTTGCAGAGTCAAATGTACCACTCACCTTCTTGCATGGTCGAGCTGCAGGTGCTTGTGTGCAATGTCATAGAACAAGTCCATTAGGAGAGACTTTCCACTCCCTACACTGCCATGTATGTACAACCCCTGAGGAGCAGCAGGTGCCTCAGGCCCCGGGCCTAGCTCCTGCACAACTGCCGCTGCTCTGGCTGCTGCTGCCTGTCGTGCTTTCTGCTGTGGTGATGGGCCTTGAGGTTCAGGCGGTTTAGAGAGGCCTGTGTTGCGTAGCAGCTGCTGAAACCAGGAGGTGGGTGCCTGGGGTTTTTGAAAATCCTGTTCCTGCAGCTGCTGCTGTTTGAGTTGATCTGCCGCTGTCATCTCTGACAAACGTTGTCGGAATCTTGCCTGTTGGTATAGCAGTGGCAGTGGGCAGTGGCAGTGGTATGACGTGATGGGATGTGAAAGCATCTGCTGCTGGCCAGGTGTGACAGGCCTATGTAATTTGACTTACGTGCATTGTTTAATATTAGCTGTCAGGCTGCCAACACATGGCTACAAGATGATATGCTTGCCATCTGTGAATAGTACTGCTGACCTGCTCAGGCAGGGATGCTTGCTGGTCATCCCTCAGTTGCTGATGTTGACCAGTTACTCACGTCAAAGTCCTGCTTGGCAACTCTGTAAGCGGATATGTCCCTGCTGTAAACGTGTAGTTGTTGCAGCAGCGTGGATAGCTGCTGTATCAGTTGCTGCTGATGACGGTCAGGCTTTAGGACTCCAGACTGTAACATGCCAGCATATCGCTGCTGTAAAAGGCTGCCGGGGTTATTCGTCTGTGGTTTGAGCCCTGCATGACAGGTACAGGTGGCATACTTGCTCCAGAGCAATGCTTCTTCTGAGGATTACTGCATGTTGGCCAGGCGTGTGGAGGGCAGAGGGCCCAAGCGCCTAGCCACACCCACCAAGTTGCGCAGCTGCAGTCGTGCAGCATCTAAGCTGCAACAGTAGAGATGTTGTGTGTGTTGCGCGCGCCAGCTGCATGACTATCCCCATGGAGGGCATGCGGTTGGGACTCATTCTGGATTGATGGCGCGATCACCACCACATCGGCAGTCTCTGCATGCAATCAGTTCCCTGCATTGACCTTAACATATCGCCAGGAAACCACTATCCTGCGCTTCACTCATGCACTTGTGCGCGCTCATGTAGATTCGTGCCGTTGTTACTGTTGTGGTTCTCTCTTCTCTTTTCTCCGGTGTACTCCCCATGCTTGACCGCTAATTTAACATTGTCACACTTCATTGTGTACTGTTGCATCTGTCGCCCCTCGTCAGCTCTTGAACATGGGCGAAGTGGTGAAACAATTGTTCACCAGCCCCGTCGCCAACTCTCCGGTGTCCTGCTTTCCGACAGGGTATCAGACCATTGCGGATCAGCATGTGAAACGGCTGGACGCTGCCTTGGACTTCCACGAGTCCGGACCGGCACAGACAGCAGCAGCTGGCACAGCTACAGCAGGCCAGGCGAATGGCGAGTACCCACATGAAGCAGAAAAAGTTTTCATTATACTACAAAGTGCCTGCTGCATTGTGTTACTCCGCATACGCCTGTCTGCAGCAACTAGACTGCCGTCTGCAAGTCTCATTTAACAGGGCTGTGCTGCATATCACCTTGCACCTACAGGTCGTGCAAAGTTAGCCAGCTTCAGAGTTCCGTCAGACGATGAGGATGATGACGCAACAGACTTTGATTTTGATGAAGCAGCAGCCAGAGCAGGGACTCCTCATCTAAGTCACCTACAGCCTGATGACATCAAAGCAGCTGGGTTGACGCACAAGTGGCAACAGCAGCACTATGTATCAGCAGTAGCTCCAACACGCCAGAACAACGGCAGCAGCCCATCGCAGCATTATCAGCAAGGTTGCAGCAGTCATGTAACCAGCAACAGTGCATCAGCCCGACATCCAGTGCAAGCAGTGCTGCAGGCCCGCACAAGGCAGCTGCAGGCAGACGCCTTACTGTTGGCCGACAAGCAGCAGCGGCGCTTGCATGAGCAGATACACTCGGTGGAGCAGCAGCTAGCCGCGCAGCTGCAGGACGTTCACCAGCAGCTGCAGCAGAAGCGGGTAAGCAGGAGGTTGAGCAGCCACTTGCGCATTAGCCATTGGCTTGTCCGTTGCTACGGCTACAGCTTCCTCTGGTACATGATTACGATGCACGCATACGACCCTCTTCAATGTGTACCATGCCTCCTTCTGTAGGCAGTGCACTGCTGTGCCTACAGCTTGCCCCCCCTCCCCCCCTGCAGCAGCACTTCATAGACTCATCCTGCGTCCCTGTTCTTGATCCAGGCACGTGCAGCAGCAGCAGATGAAGAGTCTCGCAAGCAGCGGTCAGCTGAGCGCAGCCGGCGGTTGCAGGAGGTGCAGCGTCAGCAGCAGGCGCTTGAGCAGGCTCAGGCGACTGCTCTTCAGGAGGTCAGGCGCGCCCAGCAGGAGGCGGCCAGGCGGCAGCAGGAGGAGGCAGAGGCCAGGCTGAGGCAGCAGCAGAGGGAGAAGGAGGAGGAAAAGAAGAGAAAAGAAGCTGAGGCCGCTGCAGCAGCAGCAGCAGCAGCAAAGGCAGCTGAACAGGTGAGGAGTGGTTGCATTGGCGTTGTGATGTTGCTACTTACCATGGTTAGCTGGTGCTGGCTTTCTGCCCTTGTTAAAGTAGGTCTGCTGATGGCTGATTGCATATGCCTTGTTCCAGGAGAAACAGCAAGAGGCAGCTGCCAAGCAAGAGCAACAGCAGCAACAACAGCAGCAGAAGTCAGCCGACTTGGCTGCAGCAGCTGGCCAGCAACATGCTGCCCCAGTAGTAGGTGATGGTCACCTCAAGAGCACTCCTGCTGCTCTGGAATGCAATCAGCAGCTCCAGAAGAAATTGTCAGAAGCAGAAGCAGCAGCAGATGAGCTGAGGAACAAGCCTGAGCTGAAGCAGCAGCGGAGAACACTGGAGAAGCAGATTACAATGGCTGTCAGCCAGATATCTGGCACCCAGGAGCAGGTGCGAAGCTGGCAGTCCGTGCTGTTTCTTCATGGGTTTGTACCACCAGGTGCTGTGCTGCTGTTGAACTGCAGAGATGTTGGTCAGCAGCATAGAAGCAAAATTCCAGCAGCAATGCACTCACTGTGACCCCCTGCACACCACGCTGAGCTGCCGCACCTGCAGCTATTGGATTTTTTGCAAAACTCGCGTATCTTTGCCCTTGGTTATGCGTTGGCAAGTCCCACTGTTAATGTTGCTGCTGCTTGTTGCTGGCCTCATGGTGTGGTGTTCAGGTTCAGGCCAAGTCCAGGCAACTTGTTGAAGTGCTGAGAAGCTGCAGCACCCCACAGCAGCAGGCCCTGGCTCACCTCACACTTGCTAACAGGATAATCAGCCAGTGTGATGGCCAGGTGCAAAGGATTGGGTCGTTTGCATACCCATTGGCATACGTATGTGTTGCTGTTGGTGCAGCTGTCCCTGCTTTCATGGAACTGCTGCTGGCAAAACTGCAGCAGGTGAGTGCTGGGGATATGGGCAGATAGAGCAGGGAGTGCTAGGGTGCTTTACAGCATCCACCGTCCCATTACAGGGCATCAAGCGGTTGTCATGTGCACATGGGGCTGAGCAATGCAGTGTACAGATTCTCAGCTGCGAATATCTGCTCAAGCACAAGGCTATTCTTGAATAAGGGCCAGGATGTTCAAATGATTGTAGCACTGTTCTGCTGCTCCCCTGCTGCTGCACACCTGCAGGCGTGTCCACTGCTGGTCCCCAAGTACACCATGTACAGCAGCAGCCAGTCTAAGGAAGATTGGTTTTCTGCACTGGGCTACAAGACCATAGAGGACCCAAAAACAGGCCAGCAGCGCAGAGAGAACAATGATGAGTTTGTGGCGCGTATGTCAGCCATGGTGCTGCTGTACGGATCCATTGTACAGACTGATGCACCCGGTCACACGGCTGGCCTGTCTCACGGGTGGACTTGGTTGGCGAGGTGCTTGGATGCACTGCCACCTACAAGGTGGGTGGTGGCATGTGCTGGCGGTGGGAGCTGCAGAGTGTGTCTTTGTCCCTGTGCTGTGCCAGCAGAGGCTGCTGCTGCAGCAGACCTGTAATGATGGGTGGTGGTTTGCTGCTGAATTGCAAGCATCGGGGGGTCTCCACCCTTTTCATACCAAGCTGCCTGCTGCTGACACTGCACGTGTGTTTCAACTACTTGCAGGCCAACAGCTTCTGCTCTCATGTCATTTCTGGCACATGCCGGCTACCGCATGGCAGCTGTGTATGGGCGGCAGTTCCATAAACTTATGCTGTACATCACGCAGCATTACCTGCCTGCCCTGGAGACGAAAGCCACCAAGGATGCAGACCTGAGAGCTGTTGGTACTCGATTGCAGACATTTGTGAGCGCACGGCAGTATACCAAGGAACCAGAGGGCAGGACACTGAAAAAGGTTGATGAATCTTCCTACACCCGTGCTTAATTGCAGGTGGTAGTCAAGCATCTGCATGGTGAAGATCACGTTCAGTATCTATCAGTAGCAGGTGTAACACAGTCAAGTTGTTTTGTATCAGCACTTGGAAACATGTCGGATCTGTTAGAGAGCTGGGGTACAAGCATTCTGTCATACAAGCAGTGCCACGGTACTGTACAACGTTTTGGACCACTTCCCTCACGGAGGCGCCGGGCTGTGCGTCTGTCGTTGTTCAATATTGCCTAACTGAGCAGGTGGTTTAAGGATTCTGATACTCTGCTCCGGTTGAGACACAACCACAGTGGTGTGAGTGATCGGCAGGTGTTCGAGAGACGAGCATGACTCGGTGTCATTAGCCTTGAGGCACGAGGGCTACCAAATGCAAATGTCTGATAAACAAAGACCTGCCTGCCGTATCTTGTCACAGCAAGCGACCAGCAGTTGAGGCCCTCACTCCGGCACATGGACATGTCCAGTTGTCGCCACCTGTTTGCAACCGCCTTGCTGGCATGCTTGCTAACAGTATTCACAGCTGATGGCTATGCAACTGGTCAACCTGGCTTGCTCATTGCAAACAAGCCAGGAACTTGGTACAGCCTGAAGGTGAGTCTGGCTGCATCAGCAGCAAGGTGCCCTACGACGTTGTCAGTACATATCAGTGTCCCTGCCTACGATAAAAGGTGGCACACTGGTGTATGCTGCCAGCGCAATGTATGTTGCAGGTGATTGTGAAAGACAGTCTGCCTGCGCATGCATATGGCTCACCCTGTGGTCTGCTGCTGTAATGACTCTCTTTACTACCTACCATTCATATGATGCTTGCATAGAGTGACTTCATCCGAATACATATTTACGTTGCAGGTCTCTGCTCCCGTTGTCCTGAGACTTGGTAAGCCTGCAAACTTTGATGTCAGCAACCAGCACAGCTGTCATGCAGCATGAGACGCAATACTGCAATGCTCCAGCAGCAGACACGGACAGCTCATCAGTTTGCAGATCATCATGAACTTGACATCACAGCGTATTGGAAAATCACACAGGTCGCCTGTTTGGCCTCCAGAGGCGTCTTCCCCTGGGAGGCCACATGTTGACATGGTGGGGATGGCTGCTGGTTGCCTGCAGGGCCTCAGGACTTCCGCATGTGGGCCTATGGCCGCGAGGTTGGCTACAAAGGCTCACCTGGTGTCTCCTTCGGCAGGACGGGACATTTTGTTTCCAAGGACGGCATCAAGTGGACAGCTGTAGCAGGTGGGGCTGTGGGCTGTGACTTCAGCGCCCCTGTACACAGTAGCACATCCAAACAGGGCTCCATGGGAACAGATGCAGATTGAGCATGCGCCGATTGTGACAAAGACAGATAGCGCAGCTCATCCGGCTGACATCATATGGCGTTTGCCAACCTTCAAAACACATGTTGCTGCATACTTTGCTCCCCTCCCTGAACAAGCGCATCTGCCTGTGATTCGTGGCGCTCTCACTGCTGTGCTGCATATGATGCAGGTCCCGAGGAGTATGGTTCTGTAATGAGTCCCAACAGCAGCTGTGGTGCAGACTGCTTTGACAGCGGAGATCTTGGTAGGTGGTGCACAGCAGTGCCCTGCCCGACAATTCAAAAGTAGTTCAAACAGCAACACCTTCAGTTCTGAGGTCATTGTGCTGCTATGACACAGCCACCATGAAGGTCAGTGGCAGGTCAGTGGCAGCAGGTCAGCAATGTGCTGCTTGCCAGAGTTCTAGCGTACTTCAAAGGTTCTTTTGATGGTGCAACCTGCGCTGCTGGGCTTGATTGCTGCTCACCATATGGCTGCACTCTGGGTGTGTTGCTGCTGCAGGTGTCACAGATGTGGTTTCCGCCCCTAGTCAAGGTGTGTTCTACCAATGGTATATGGGCATCAGAGCAGCGCCCAACAATGACCAGCCAGCATTTGGCCTGATTTCCAGAGCTCGTGGAGGTGTAGCGGTTTCCTATGACGGAATTCATTGGATGACGTGCAAAGGCCCCAAGTCCTACGGCAGCTGGCTGGAAGCTACACCCGGTATTGATGCATATGTGTTTCTCATGACGTTGCAAAGGATGACTCCTGCACGTCACTGGAGGGAAGCGCAAGGGACATTTGGGCCAAGCAGCAAGAAGGACCAGGGGACTGCTGCAACCACCCCATCTAGCTGGAGTCTCAGAGGACCTTATGGTTGTGACCGAACAAACTATCATGGCTGCAACCCAGCACACAACCCAACACTGGTGCCGGACTGTGTAAAGTTGGTGGAGGCAGCACGGCAGTCAAGTCAACAGCCTTGCGAAGAGGGGAAATTGCCTTTTCCGAATGCCGCTGGTGACAAGTATCACATGTTTTACAATTCAATGGCACCAATCAATGGCTCCACCACCAACCCTGTGCCTATCTCTCAGCTTCACGGGCAGTTGTTTGGGGCATCAGGGCGCAACATATTTGAATTTAAGAAGACAGGTGCAGTGTCTTCACTGGCACCTGCTGTTGACAACCCCCTAGCCATGGACTCTTCCAGCACAGGCTCAGCACGTGTTTTGGCTTTGCCAACAGGTGGTTATCTACTTTTCTATGAGGGTGTGAATGTGACAAGTATGAGGTACAGTATTGGATTGGCACGATCAATGGACGGTGTCAACTGGTATAAAGATACTGCTTGCACTGGGTTGCCTGGTGGACCTGTTCTACAGCCAGGGAATGAAGATACCTCCTGGGACTATTATGTGGGTACTCCATTCCCACTGCTGCAGCCAGATGGCAGAATTTTTTTGTACTATGTAGGGTTTTACAAAGCAGAGCCATCACAGAGCGAAGGGGTTCTGAGGTGCCAAGTGGGACTGGCTGTAGGCCATGTCATTGATCCTTGCAAGTTTGTCAAATACACCTATCTGTGAGGATAGTAGCACGGCTGGCACATGGCTGGAATGGTGCATGCCAGAACCACAGAGTCATATTCAGATCACCTTGTGTCTATTTCCTGCTGCCATGTACCACCTGTCTTGGTTGCTGACTCATGATCATTCTTGAACAGCCAGTCAAATTGGCTGCAGTAAGCTGATAATACTGTACATGTTGCATGAGGGTGCTGAGCGCTGAAGTGTTGGTGCCTCCTGAACGTGCCCCCCGCACCGAGTTTATTTCTTTCACCACTATCCCTCGCCTATTACAGAACAGGTGTGCTGTGGGAGGTCTTCCAGCAGCATGAGGCAGGCTGAAGCACGCCTCTGGGGTGTTTGGTGTCAATCAGGTGACCTGGCCTGTGAACATCTTGTTGAACTGTTGACTTTTGTTGGTGATGTTGTCGCTGGTGGGCCAGGAGGCTCAGCGGCTTTCCGTAAGCTGCAGCATTGTACTGCTAACCGATGCATTTTAAATGTGCAGAGTCTGCACGGCAGTAATGAGCAAGACATTGATGCCCTCAAATATTTGTTGATTGCAGGATCACTCCTCACTGTTGCAATTGAAAAATGCACAGCAGTTACACTGTATTCGGCCAGCATGCAGTGCTCAACGCAAGATTTCCCTGAGTTCTGGTTCAATTCTGCCAGCTTTTGGCTATCCTGCTGCTGGACTGCCAGTCTGAGGTCTGCCATGGCTGCTAGGGCTTGAAGCCATAGCCATATGCAGCTGTTCCTATGGAATAGCTATCTGGCCTGCGTTGGATTGATCAACCTTGAACTTCCAACACTGGAGCTGGGTGAGTGGTGAACAAAGGCTTGAGAGTTTGGTAGTGCAGGAGGTGGACACAACTGCTTTATGGTCATAATGAGCATGCTTGTGGTCGTCATGTTGTTAGGGATGTCGGGTCGCTCACTGTGAAGTAGAGCTTATGCGGCAGTCTGTGATACTGTGTTGCATAATGGCTTGGAACAGTTGGACTGCTCTGCCACCTGACCCCGCCCTCCCCCATGTGATCAGGTGCTATGTTGTTGTGCTGTGTCTATCATCATTGATTCGCACCTGTAGGTACTTGCTAGCCATATGAATGTGCTTGAGGAAGAGGCAAGATGTAGTGTCCTGTGCATATCCCGTACATGCTGAGTATATATTCAGCTGGCATTCATCCAGCACACCTCACACCCATGGCAGTTCAGGCTTGGTGTTTGTGATTTGCTGGTGGCACCAGGAAGGTGGCATGTTGAAGGTTCCAGATGCCGTGTTGCTACTGGCAACCTGGTAGGTTGCAGGGAACTCGTCAGCATTGTGTTTCTGGCGCTGTTGCAACTGGTGATGACCATCCTGAGTTGTACGACATTGATGTCGTACAATTGTTAGCTCAGTCAGGTTGAGTCTCCGACGCAGAGGCTCTGCGCACTGCAAGTTGTTTGAGCAAATAGGGTGCGGGACTCTTTATTAGTTGCAGCAGCAGCACAAGCAGTTGCTGTGTTCTGACTGCTGGCATCATGCAACCAACTGATGGCATCATATGGCACAGACTCACTGAGCCGCACTGCGGCACTTCGTGTAAGCATGTTTTTGGGCAGCATTGTGCAATGCACATCTGGTAGATTCTTAGAGTCGATGCTTTAAACTTGAAGTACATGATCAGGTGCCAACCTGAATAGCAGATGATATGTGTCATATGCTTCTTAATTCATGATTGAGAATACTGTTGTTGCATGCGGTGCAGAATGTTGCGGATGCTGAATGCGTGTCGTGAATATTGGGCAGTCTGACACTGCCCTTCTGTGTAGGCAGTGGTTGCCTCGTGGTCCCGGCCGTGGCCCCCCCTCCTTGAAGGAATACCAAAACATGATTTGTACGGGTTACACCGTTCTGAATAGCAAACGAGGGTGGCATGGCGAGAAATAAGTCACTCTGAACGAGAATCGGCGAAGCATCCGAGCGGAGCGAGGATGCCAGCTACGATAGCTGTGACGTCAGCTGATCCGAGCCAGAGTGACTTGTTTCGAGACGCCACCCGAGTGGCTATTGATTCCCTGGTTGAGCTGACCGCCACCATATCGTGTCCGTCAGCTCAGCTGAAACTACAGCCTAGTGTTTGAGTGTAGATGAGGCACCCGCCATCCATCAGTCCCTGCTGTGGACTCTCAACTGAGCTTGCTGCCAGCAGGGATGTATACTACACATGGTACCTACTGAGATCAGCTGCTGTACAATTCCCAATGAGCCACCAAGTAATTATCTCAAGGTCGTTTGCGGCAGGATTGGGTAATGTTCCTTCCTGCCTTCCTGTGGGCCGTGAACACCAATGGTGTTACATTGAATGATGATGTAACACAGAACCACAACCCTGCCGGTGCGACCGGTCCTTTCGAAAGACTCCTTTGCTGAGCAGCAGAGCTGATATGTTGCACAATTAGTCTTGACGAGGAAATGACATGGTCAGCGACTGCTGTCTGCAGCAGCTGCTCTTCTTTTCTTTGTGACATCTTCACCACTTGCTG
This sequence comes from Coelastrella sp. MACC-549, assembly GCA_018290735.1. Classification (NCBI taxonomy): domain Eukaryota; kingdom Viridiplantae; phylum Chlorophyta; class Chlorophyceae; order Sphaeropleales; family Scenedesmaceae; genus Coelastrella; species Coelastrella sp. MACC-549. The sequence continues at coordinate 228,817 of JABEVS010000039.1, forward strand.
CTGCTACCTCCCTTACAGCGCGCTCCACCTGTGCCGCTGAGCCAAAGTAAGTTGGCTTGCCCCACTCTGGCTTCGCTATGGAGCACCTGCCACCGGGCTGCTTTGGGAACATCACCAGCTTCCACACCAGGCTGTAGCGGGGCCGACCAGCAGCAGCTGAGGGGGCGGACAGTCTGTGAGAGATGTCTTGGTCCAACAGCACCTGCAAGAGCAGCATCGTGCTCACAGCACTGTTGCACGACACAATGCGCTCACCAGCATTCCCATGTGGCACACCACGCTTGCACCAACAGCCGCCAACTGCAGCCTTGCAGATAATGCTGGATGATTATGCAGACGAACCAGCGCCCCTCTTTTGATAGACAGTACACGGAGTGTGTTTAGCAGGAGATGCGTTGAGAGGCAAATCCTGCACTTGAAGTCTGCAAGCTATGAGGATGACGCAACAGCTCATAACATTCACTCACCGCCCGGTACTGCTTTGGTCTCACAAATACGCCCGTGTCTGTCATGGTGTCCAGGAACAAGGTCTCCGCATCATGGTCAAGTGGCCAGCTGGCATCCAAGTATAACAGCAGGGAGACGAACAGCGGCTTTCCAGGTTCCCTGTGGGTGCGGGAGAAAGGATCTGTGAGGTTCAATCATGTGCAACCATCAAGGGACTTTGAGCTACTATACAAGCTTGACTTATGCTGAAGTGCTGGTGACCAGTCAGTCATAACCTCAACTGCTGCTGTCTCTGCCGACAGGAGCAAGGCGCTGGCACCAGTGAGTTGTGTCCTGCAAGCAACCACCTGCTCCTGGAAGCACCTCAACAGTAAGGCACATGTCCAGAAAACACGTTCTGTGAAGCCCAATGCAGTAAGTTAATGGTAATGCTGGTCCAGCACGCGCAGGGGGGTCACTCCACCTGTTGCAGTAGGTCCCATACTGCTGTGACCAGGGTGCCATCACTGGAAACTCAGAAGGGTCAGCATCAACATGCCAACTGAATGAGTCACCAGCTACTGCTGCATTGGCAAGGAAACAGGAACAGTCCACTGAGGTGTCCTGCTGCTGCTCCTCCTGTCGCATCTGCTCCTCCTGTTGCATCTGCTCCTGCTGTTGCTGCAGTTCTTGCGGGTGAGCTGCATGCAGGTGATACATTGATAGGTGCTCCATGTGCTGCTGCTGCTGCTGCTGCTGCTGCTCTTGGCTGGTAGTGTGGCGATCATGTGTGGGCTGCTGCTGCTGCTGCTGCTGCTGTGCCAACCCTATTTGTATCTGATCAGAGGGCATGTGTGCTATGATGACATCCGGGTACAGCTTGCACAGCCTGGAATGGACCTCGAGCTTAGCGGGTATGTCAGTTGCGGCAAATTGCTGCAACGCTGTGTGCGACAGGCCCCATGTGCGAGGTCTGCCTGCGGCATCGCAATTGGCTTGATTCCACTTGCTGATAGGGGGCCCACCACCAGCCCACCCTGGTTCTGCAGGCACATACAGCGTGGTGGTTGTGTGCTTGCAATCACAAGAACATTGCACAGAACTGTGACTATCCATGTTGTGCTCATGATACCGTTTGCTACTGTGTTTATGCACCTGTGAGGTAAGCCAACAGCTGCTGTCTGGTGTCTTCATCAATGAAGTTGTCCAGCACTACCAGATGAGAATAGTCCACCCTGGCCGCGCCAGACTCTGTTGGCACTATGCAGCCATCCAGCACGATGTTGAGCGTTATCTTAGGATTACTGTGCGCTGGTTCCCAACTTGTAGGATGTGTTTTGACAGGCCTACACAGAGCCCACTGGAAAGCAGTACTGCCGGTGTGAACATGTTCCGACATGACCATACGAGGTCATCTACCTGGGCAGTCGCATACATACTTCATTGTTTCTTTTTGATGTCGTTGAAGATGAAGCTGCCGGATTCGAGGGTTCGCAACCCTCCAGCTGCCCGTAACCGCTGGTGCCATCATCAGCCGGCAACAAGGCATCAATAGACGGTATGTTGTTGACAAGACATGTACATGTATGTGAAAGGCAAGACTGTGGTCCTGCCCCAGGAACAATTGCAATAGCACAGGACCAGCTGCTCTGAGGTGATCGGCACAGGCACTGCACAGGTCAACTTGTAGTGATCAACGGTTTCTACTCATCTAAGGCCTCAGATTGCAGTTGCGGGCCTGATGTCATTGAAACAGCTGTCTTTGGCTAGGTGAGGTGTGAGCTGTAGTGTCTTGACATGGTTTGACATGCCAGTGGCAGCATCATGATCAAGATACAAGTGATAAACTACACGAGTGAAGCCCGCCTGTTTGCGAGCCAAGTACAGGCTTATTGGACATTGCACGATATTTGATCACAGTAGGTATACACAGACAGCCTCATTTGAGCCAGCTGTTCAACAGCCAGGACTGGTAGATGACGGGTACTGCATATCGCCCCAGCGCCTCACCCAGCTCAGTCACTAGGCTGTGGTTTTAACTGACCGCCACACTGGCACCACAAATTCCAGACACACGCCTTCAAGGCGTGGACAGACTACGAGGGCAGCCACTGCACACACTAATTTCAAGCAGAACAGTCTCAGACTGTCCACTCTCACACCACCTATTCAGCAGCCAACTTCAAGGCGTTCTGCACCACAGGCACACATAGCAACATCAACTAATCAGAAAATGAAACCGCTCACACGTCTTCTGCTAACCAGGTTAGCAACAAGTCATGAGCTTCAGAATCATCATCTCCTTCATAGGCCACACTCACCAAATCATCAGCAATAGGAGTATTCAATGGCTTAGCACGTAGCGTCAAGATGGCATGAACTGCAGAAGCAACAGTCTCTCGATGCATATGGCACATCACCTCCTTAACACTATACTCTGCCCAAGATTTCAAAAATTTTCCGACAAATGCCTGCAAACCTGGGACACTCCAATAGCACATGTTTTTCATCTTCAATCCATCCCATATGAGATTTTCTTAATGTGGTTGTCCCGGACACACCTGAGGATTCACCATACACCATTTGCAAGCACGACCACCACCTGCCTTGGGGCAGTGCTGCCACCTGCCCTTGGCTACTGCCAGATCAGGTACTCCTAGCCTGAAGCGCAACAAACTTATCAGATGTAACGGGATGATCAGGGTACTCTGTGTAACGTAACGTGCTGCAACAATAGTAGCTGATGATATCCATGCACAAGAAGCTGGTTCAAGACCACTCTCCCTTCTGGGTCACAAGATGGACTAGGCCACTGCCACCATTTCCATTCCCATGCTGACAACACTTGATCAACGTCAATACATATTCCCAAGGGCCTTGCGGCCGGAAAGGGTAACTCTTCTTCTTCTTCTTCTTCTTCAACGTCAACAACCTGTAACAAGTGCCACTCTCCATTGCTCACAACAGATCGCAAGTCAGACACATAATCCGGTACACACGATTTCAGCATTTTGACAACATCCGCACCCCATGCATGACATCTGACTTGGCCTGACTCACATGTATATGCCATTTATAAGTCAGCAATAAGTGCATTTCTGAGGTACTGATTGTTAAAGTGATATGTTGTCTGGCTGATAAGTTTGATCCAAAATCTGCAAACGAGTACACACCACTGCCAAGATACAGGTCTGCAGCTAAAGTTAGACATCATCTTTTTTACTGGAACACTTTTTCTCAGCCAGTCATCACCTAGTCATCTAAGAAATATTGACTGCATCATGTGTACTGGATTATCCAACGGTGTATTGATATTCTTCAGAAAGACTGTGCTCCATTCTTCACTTCCATATCTCCACAGCAGCGGCACAACCCAGGAATCAAACAACTGCACTTTCAAATCCACACCAGACATTTCCATATCCTAATCTGCCGCACCATAGACCACATAGCCTGGGTGGCAGCAATTCCAATTGCAGAAGTGAGAGCCCTTCAAGCCCCCAACAGCATGAATCTCAATGGCAAGATACTTAGAAACTGTACAAAACTGCCACTTGTCCCAAGTTCAGCCCGTTATATGTCCAATTACCTGTGTGACAGGACACTCTCACCGGTGACCAGCACTTTGGCCTTAGGTGCATTCACTTGCATAACCTGTTCATCACAAAATGTCTTCAACGCATTCAACTGATTCTGCAACTCTTCGGCAGATTCAGCAAGCAAGACAATGTCAGCAGCATAAAACAGTAGTTGGCATAAACGGTCACCAATCTGCACGCCTGCATAAGGTACTCTTGTGCACATATATTGTTCAACAGCATCAATAAGAGGACCTAACAGCAAGGGGGACAGTGGATCACCTTGCTTGACACCTACATAGCTCTCAAAACGTTCACTGAGCTGTCCATCTTGCCTAGCACACATAGGAACCCGGCAGTACATACACGCAATGGCCTGCAACGCAGTGCCTCACACACGGAGTACAGCTCATCTTTTCGCAACATCAGATCATGACGTGCAGAATCATATGCTTTTCTAAAGTCCACAAAACAGCAACAAACATTCTAAGAATCCACTTTAGCCTGTGTCAACACATGCCTCAACACAGCAACTGGTCACTGGTCCTATATCCCTTCCTAAAACCAGTCTGCCCCACCGCCCAGTGGTCATGAGCATTACTCCATGCAGTGTGCATTACTCCATGCACACAACCTGCAGTCCAATCACCATACTGTACATTTTACCTAAAAGGTCACCAACAGCAATGCGTCTGTATCCTGTACACTGGTGTCACCCTTTTGGGAAACAGTAGACACACTGGCCTCAGACCATGAGGTCCGGTACTGCCTGGAGGCAAAAACAGCTGCCAGTATGAATAGCTAATAGTACAGTGTTGCCTTCACTCCACTGGCAGGTTGACAATAGGAAACTCAATCTCAGCACCGGGTGCTGGACAGCCACCCAGCAACCAAGTACCCGCCTGACTGGTGGTTGCCAGGCCAGCAACCACCCAGAAATCTCACCACATGACGAATTGATCAATGTCCATGAACATGCGCTACACCAAACACTGTCACAAAGCAACACAACTGAGATACTCGTCTGACCAAACAACATTGTAATCAACACACCGGCGCACTGAGCTGCCCGAGCCTGACACGGCAGCAGGAGCAGCTGCAATCATTGCAGCCTTGGAGGCTCCACAGTCAGCTACTCAGCTAGTTGCCAGGAACAACAATGGCCATTCCATAAAGGCCACACAACCAGCCTGAGCAGTGCTCAGCTGAGATACACCATCAAAGGTGCCCTAGGCACCGGCTGCCTCAGGTGGCCTGATCTTGGCCCAAGATCACAGTGCCAGTATGGCTGATTCACCAAGTACTGTTCCCAAGGGCCTTGCGGCCGGATATTTTCTTTCAAGGGTGACCTTCCTTCCCATCTTCATTTTTTCCTTCTAGGCGACCCAACACAACAAATACATGTACATGCCACGCTTCAGCATCATGTTGCAGCCTAAGACCGCAGCCTGAAGGCAGATGTGAAGCCCTCAACAGACTGCATTGGAGCATACTATGCACTGCCCTGTGTAGTACACCACTCCACAAAGCCATTCAATGGTACTACCATACCTGCCAGCAAATTCAGCAATACATGCAGCCATGTCGTCGTTGCTACACCTTGCACACACACTGTGCTCAGTATGCAGTGGCTCTGTAAACACGCTGCGGGAGCAGCAATTATGCATGTCCTGGGACATTGCATTGTAGCATACTATGCACTGCCCTGTGTAGTACACCACTCCACAAAGCCATTCAATGGTACTACTACACCTGCCAGCAAATTCAGCAATACATGCAGCCATGTCGTCGTTGCTACACCTTGCACACACACTGTGCTCAGTATGCAGTGGCTCTGTAAACACGCTGCGGGAGCAGCAATTATGCATGTCCTGGGACATGCCCAAGGCTGCTGCTAGACTTGTTGCCACGCGTCAATGCAGGTTTGATCAAGTCAACTTTACTGCACTTCGAAAAGCACCAATAGTTCAGTCATGGTTCAGTTGCCAACCCGGCCTTCAGGCTGAAGATGCCGGATCATGCCCTGCAACAGATGATGCAACGCCTCAACGCCTTAATGCCATTCTGCCACAATAGCTGACTCAACCCTGGGAGTAAGCTTTGCCAGTAATCCAACCAAACCTGGCAATTGACACAATCATGGTAGGTGCAATGATGGGACTATTCCTCTTCAGCTTCCACTTGAAGCCTCAGCAAGACTGAGCCATGGCCATCTATAGACGCAGGACTGGTATTGCCAGCCACCGTTGTGAAACAAGTCTAGAGCAATGACAACAATTGCAACTGCGCCAAGGCACCAAGATAATAGCACACCAACGGCGTCTCTGTTGGTGACATGTGTGTGCCATACATGTGTGTGTACAGTGCACACAGCACACAGGGAAGGCATCCTGTGCAGTAAACATAGAATGCTCAGCAAACACTGCCAGTGGCAGGCTGCGTTACGATAACGCTCAGCAGTTCAAAACTCAAGCTGCTCAGCCTGACTGTTGGCTGCAGATCATCCAATCACTGGCAGTGATTGACACAGGGTATATCCACCATCACCTGCACTAGCAACACAACAGTACAATTGCCATTGATGCGAGTAATGTGATGATTTCAATTTTTTTGGATGAATCCGTACACAGGATGTTTGCTTGCTGTGGCAGAACACTTATCGCCAACAAATATTCAAATCACCATGGATCGACCCAAAAACGGTCAGGGGAACTGATCAGGGCAATACGCGCCACCAATGATAGTGCCGCACAATAAATAATACCTGACAAAACTTCGTTCTGAAGCTAGTTGCCAGCAAGCCTCTGAGACTGCTACCGTTCAGCTCAGCTCAGATGCAGTGCAAGCAGTTTTCAAAGTCAATGACGGTCAGAAACGTGGTCAACAGCTGTGAGATGCACACATGCTCAACACCAACATTTGTCAAGAGGTCATATCCAACCATGCATGGACATGATTACTGATGCCAGCTTACCATGCCATGATGTATCTTACATCCGGCCGGGCCACCTTGTGTTTGATACTGGCCTTGACAGCACCCTGGGGCCACGTGGATGACCCACAGCACACACAGCACATGTGCCGGAGAAGCGACTTCAAGGCTCACAAGATTCCAGCTTCTGCAGACAGTGCATCAGAGCTTGTGTCTTGGGGTCTGACAGCCATCCCGCTGCTGACTTTGCGGCCAGTGTCAACTTCTTCAACTGCTCCGAACGCTCTCCTGCAATAGTTGGGAAATCCCAGAGGTCTTCTTGCACTGCGCTTCTGCTTTCCAAGGTCTGCGGCATCACAGTTGGCTGGATCCCACTTGCTGATTGGGGGCCCACCACCAGCCCACCCTGGTTCTGCAGGCACATACAGCGTGATGGTTGTGTACTTGCATTCACAAGAACATCGCAGCAATGTAGCTATCCATGTTGTGCTCATGATAGTGTTTGCTACTGTGTTGAGAAACCTGTGAGGTAATTCAACAGCTGCTGTCTGGTGTCTTCATTCATAAGTTGTCCAGCACTGCTAGATGGGAATAGTCCACCCTGACCGCGCCAGACGCTGTTGGCAGTATGCGGCCATCAGCACGATGTTAAGGATTGTCTCAGGGGTACTGCGCGCTGGTTTCGAACTCGTAGGTTGTGTTCTGACAGGCATGCACAGAGCCCACTGGAAGCAGCACTACATGTTCGGATTTGGCCATGCATGGTGAGAAGGCCATTAACGATGAGTCGCCATTGTTCAGGAACGAGGGTGCTTCTTCATGCCACCGGAGAAGCTGCCAAGTTTCAATTCCAAGGGTTCGCAACCACCTTCCGATGCACAGAACAACTTCTAGCAAGAGGCGACAAGGCCATTCAAGGATGCAAATACAATTTTGCTAGTGTGGCATGCACGTGAAACGTAGGGATATTGTCCTGGCCTGGCGACTTTTTTGGCCTGGCAACTATTTTGCAGTAGCTCCAGTTACTTCTAGGTGATGGACCATGCATGAGTGGTACACAGATCAGCTTGTAGTGATAAACTGGGTCTACTTGTCAAATACTCTGGTCCAGGGCCCCATTTCGTCAAGACAGCTGGCTGCTGTCTTGAGCTAGGTAAGTGTGAGCTGTAGTGTCCTGCACAGTGTTATCTAGATAGGTGCACATTTGAGTATGATCATAAGTACAGCATCACATCAGATGCTCTTTTTACACCACTCATATCTCTGATCCGACTCACAGCAGTGTCTGCTGTGGTGTTGGGCCCAACCTATTCAATTTCCTGCAACTTGCTCCTGGTCGCAGGGGACAGCCGATGTGGCCATTCCAGCCGCCTCAAGGTGGGCCACAACTGCCGACCGTGTTTCAGCCACGGCAGGCAGTTCAATCATACGAACATCCACAGCAACATGCACAGTCTCCCGGAGCTACTGCACAGTTGCAGCAGACCAGCCCGGTGCCACCCTGGAGGCAACATGCACAGCAGCAGGAACAGCAGCAAATGCAGCAACAAATGCAGGCACAGCAGCATATGCTACAGCACATGCAGCAGCAGGCACACCAGCAGATGCAGCAACAGATGCAGCAGCAGATGCAGCAACAGCAGCAGCAACAGGCACAGCAGGTGCTGCTGCAACAGCAAGCTCAACAACAAAGGCAGCAACAGCATGAGCAGCAGCAACAAATGCAAAACGTTACACACCCTTGGCCAGAGCCCTTGCCCCAACATCAGCACCACCAACAGCAGATTGGCCCATTGGGTCAGCCTCAGCAGTTCGCATTCAATTCAATGCCGCTGCCAGCAACGCTTCAAGACACAGGACCTCTCTACCAGCAGCATCAGCAGCAGCAGCCAGTGCTGATACAGCAGCCACAAGTGCAACAGCAAACGGCCATGATGGGCATGCCTGCATCCACAGCAGCTCCGCCTTCAGTGAACCCACAGCACACTCAGGAGCGGTCAAAGCCGAGCAGCAACAAAGTTGATAAGGGCGCACCCAGGGAGGCAACAAAAGCAGCAGCAAAACCAGCCATAGCTGCGGCACCACAGCACACTAACAAGCTGTCAGGCGCTAAGCGTCCGCAGCCAGAGCCAGCAGGAGCACTGGCTGCTGCAGCTGCTGCTGGCATGGAGCAGCAGGTGCTGAAGCGCCGCAGGAGTGAGTCCCAGCGGTCTTATGAGTCGCAGGAGGTGCACCTCTCACTGCTTGACCTGTGCCTGCGCCAGGCACGACTGAGGAGGATGAATAGCAGCAGTGGCAGGATGATCAGCAGCATGCAGGGCTTGCTGACAATGCCACAGCTGCGAGCACTGCTGAACTCAGCGGCACAGGTATGGAGCGGCCAGCACTGTTGCAGGACACACCACTCACTCTACATGAGACCCATGCCTAGTGAAATAAGTGCACTCATGCTTCTGTTGCAGCTGTTGGCAACCTGCTGCTGGGTAAAGTAGAATCATGCAACTGCTTGAGCTCAGATATCAAACTGGGACATTGTTGCTGAGACAAGTTGATGGATTGCTTTCAATTGTGTCTTGTCCCTCCAGTCTCATCGACTGCGTCCTTTGGATTTGGGTCAGCTGACAGAGCTGCTGGAGAGGTATTTGCTTGCGCTGGAGGTGCCAACAGCCAAGCAGCAGAAGAGGAACCATCAGAGGGCCGTGGAACAGACGACGCTGGCAGTGCAGACTGCTGCCCGGGTTGTCCATGTGAGCTGTTGGATGTTGAGATGGGTTTTGGAGCATATCTGTGTGGGCAGATCCAACACAAATAGTGCCACAGTGTCTTCAGGTGATGGGCAATATGTGCGATTGGGTTTGAAACATCCTCTGTCAGGTCAAGGTTTGCCATCTGGTAGGCACCATTGGCCCTGTGTTGGGCTGGAGTGTGCTAGCGACCTGTAGCAGCTGTTGTTGTGCGTGGGTGATGCTGGTAGGCGTGCACTGCTGCTCAATATCATCGTCATCATCATGAACTGGCTGAGCTGTTCCATGTTGTTGTGCTGCTTCAGGCATCTGTTGCTGCTGAAGAGCTCTCCAATGCCAAACTGCAGCAGCCGTTCAGACAGTCTGCTAGAGATGCTAGCAGTAGCAAAGCAAAAGCTGGCAAGGCAGCTGCAACCAAGGCATCAACCAAACAGCAGCAGCAGCAGGCTGAGCAGCTGTCACCCAAGCAGAAGAAGCACATCAGGTTTGCTGACAATGGCAGTGTCACCTTCAGCCCAGGGCTGCGGGGAAGGCAGGGAATGAGATCAAACGAGGTAATAACAGCAGTGACAGGGAGTGACAAGCAGCCGCAAAGTGTGGAACAGCAGCAGCAGCAGGCTCAAGAGCTGCAATCCCAACATATCAGGTTCATGCTTGACAGCAGTGATGATGGGCATGATGATGATGGCAATGGAAGTGATGATGGCGGGGTGTCAGGTGGCACTGAGCAGGTGCAACAGGCTTCTGATCATGCAGCTAAGGGGGCTCCTGCAGTGTTTGCCCGGCAGCAACAGCAACAAGAACATAAGGAGGTGCAACCACAACAGGATCAGCTCCTGCACCAATTGCTGCCCAAGCGGCGGAGGCACATCAGGTTTGCTGACGATGGAACAGCCATGTGTAGCCCTGGTACGCACACACAAGTCGCTGTTGCATCCCTGACACAAGCAGCAGCACCAGCAGCAGCTGTGCAACCGCCATTGCAGCAGTTGCTGCCACGGCACATCAAGTTTGTTGTGGATGGTGAGCTGGCATCAGGTGTTGATGACAGTCACAATGCTGCTGCGGGCGAGCGGGAGCAACAAGCAGCAGACACAGACCCAGCACAACCTCCACCACCCCCACCCCCTCCAGCAGCAGCAGCAGCAGCAGCAAAACCAATGTCAGCCGACACAGCAGGTGCAAGCGTTACCAAGAGAGGCAAAGGAGCTGCTGCTGCACCAGCTGCCTCTGCTCCTATTACTGCTGGCAGTGCTGCTGCAGAGGATGTTGCTGCTCAGGATGCTCCTGTGCTTGATGGCAGCATCACTCTCCCAGTGGTGTGGGATGCTGAGGCTCTGGGTCAGCTGGTCAGCAGCTGCGTCACTAACAGGTGCGTAGGTGGCAGCGTGAGCGGGACCTTGGGTAGGTAGTCCACACAATGCAATGGATCTTGTAAGCGATGTTGGTTCAGCCACTGGAACAATGTCACTTGAGGGGGTTTGCTGCAGCCAAATGCTCCAGCAGTAGCAGCAGCAGCAATGCTCAGCCTGGTCTCCTCTCCCAGTGGGGGCAGTACGGGGCTACTAAGAAGGGTTGCAAGCTACCAGAGGAATACTCTCTGCCTGGCTTGAAAACCTCTTGTGGTCGGTCCTGGTGCATCATTCATCAGCACCGTGAAGGTGCCCACAAGCAGTGCTCCTCTTGTTCCCGCTGCTCCTGCTGCTTCTGCAGAGATTTGTGCTCTGTCATGGACGTGCGCAATCAGTTGCTGGTGTCACATGGCTTGACTGTCAGCCTGACGGCACCTGCTGGCGGCCTGCTGATGTCGGCTGATGACCTGACCCGCTGCCCTGCTGTCAAAAAACACTTTGACATCAGTCAGCAGCTGAAGCACATACTGCCAGCTGTGAGTGTTGAGTATCATCTGGCATCTGCGCAGTGTATACCATGGAGCTGAGTTGCCGCCTGTGCACTGCTCCAGGGTGCATGAGGTGTAGTCAACGTTGGCTGATTCGTTCAGGCACAATGCAGCAGTGCTGAACTTCCACGCCTTTGGCTTGATGTCCGATTGTTCAGCATTGTTTAGGAGTAGAAATTCAAGCTACAGCATCACCAGGCACTCACAGCTGGCAGTACCCCATTCTTTTGCTTGTCCTGGCTGCAGGTGACCAGCCGTCAGGTGATCCAAGCAGCAACCCTGGTCCTGCTGTCCCAGTGGCAGCAGCAGGCTCAGCAGCAGCATGGCCACAGCCCGCCATCACCGCCCTGGAGCCCTCTCAGCCTAGAACAGCATCAGCTGTTAAGGGTGAGCAGTCCTGCTACAGCAGCGTCGCACTGCACGCAGCTGTTCCCTGTGTGGACATGCAGCAGAGACTTCTAAGCTCAAGCAGTGCAGGGTCCATCTTGGAGAGAGAGTGAGCAGACTGGTCAATCATGACCCCAGCTCTTGGAAAACAAATATATGGCAGAGAGAGATATGTATACAGAGCCAGTGTTTGCTGAGTGTCCTCCTGTATTACCTGTGCCTGCTGCAGGAGTTGTTCTTTGGCAGCTCATCATCTGCTGCAGGTCTGCAGTCCTGCCTGCACCTGCCCGACCTGCCTGCACTGGAGGAGCTCATTGCTCAGCAGCTGAAACCCGCCCTGGCAGCTGCAGAGACAGCAGTGCTGCAGCAGCTCACAAGCAGGCGGCTGTCAGGACAGCAGCAGCCGGCAGCTGCTCAGCAACAACAGAAGCAGGCTGCTCTGGCAGGCAAAGCAGACACAGTTCAGGGACAGCAGCAGAGGCAGCAGCCGCAGTTACCAGGTAGCTTTGTTGAGGTGTGCAGTGTGCTGGGCCTAGACAGCAGCAGTTATCAGGCCCTGTTGGAGGAGGTGGCTCTGCTAGCAGAGGTGAGCAACAGCTGGAACTCATCAGCTAGGAATGCTGCTGTCATGGCTGCACAGATGTATTGACAGCAGCTGTTTGCTTGTGATTCTTCACGCTGATGAAGCATGAGCGCCGAGCTTTGTTTGGGGTACAGCTGTGCGAGCAGCAGAAACATGTTGCTGAGCTGCTTCTTGCTCATTATCGCTTGTGTCTGCTGCTGCGCTGGTATGTGGTGTCCCCAGACCTGCTTGAGGAATGCTGGGCAGTGGTCGGAGTGGGTGTGCATGAAAACATTCAGCAAGAGCCTCACAGGTGAACAGCAGTCGTCACTGCCTGCCAACCTCACTGGCACACATTCTCACGTTAACAACATATTCTGCCCTGCTCCTTGGTGTCCAGGATGTTGTCCTGGCTTATTGCACTTGGGCCAAGTCTGTCCGGCAACTGCTTGCAGGGTCTTGCTTCATGCATCATTCATCCATTCTCCATCAGTGCCAAGTGTTGAGCACCTGCTTTCCTGTGCCTGGTGTCTATGCAGAGCTCCTGGAGTCATCTACTGCTGCTGACACAGAGCTTCAACCGGCTGCTCTCAAGTGTCCCTGGCCACAGGCTGCTTTGCAGCTGATGCAGCATGTGCTGTACTATGCTGTGAATGGTCGCAGTGCTGAGCTGTACAGGACGAGAGCACCACCAGCCCCAGCAGCTGCAGCAGCAGCGCTAACCAGTCAGGCAGCAACTAAGCCTCATGAGACGGTGGTTGTAGATCCAGTGAGCCAACTAGCTACCATATTGTGTCAGCTGCGTGGAGCATTCCTGGAGCTTTTCCCCATCGGCAAGCAGTACACCCCTGGAGAATTAGAGCAGCTCAAGACGGCACTAGCTCAACAGGTTGCTGCTGGGCATTTGCAGCAGCAGCATTCACAGCAGGGGCACTCAAGTGAGCCTCCTGAGGGAATGTTGCCTCAAGAGCTTGCAGTTTCCGCTGCATCAGACGTTGGCAAGGTGCTCATGTTGGTGCAGCGACTACTGCTGCATGCACCTGCAGGCCCTGCGCCGCCTGCTGCTGCAGCAGGTCCAAGCAACCTGCTGTCTGGCAGCAGCAGCAGCAGCTTACATGATGACGATGTTAGTGATGACGCATCTGATGTTGATGTGGATGACAGCAGCCGCAAACTGCTGAGTGAGCAGCCGCCAGACGTCGCCAGCAAGCGGCAAAAGCAGCAGCAGGCACAGCCAAAAAGGACCATAACCCTGTCTCAGCTTACAGATGCTGTCAAAGAGCTTGCAGATGGGTTCAGCATTGCAGCCTTAGCACGGCTGGAGCAACAGCTGCTGGACAGGTTTGCAGTGAAATCTTTCAGAGAGCTAGGAACTGAGGCTGACAGCCTACTGCAGCTGTTGCAGCAGCAACCACAGTTGCTGGCCGTGTTGACCATGCAGGCAGACATGGTGTCATGTGATGCCGGTGCTGCAGTGCAGCTGCAGGATGTGTTGTCCCTCACCCGGCAGGCCAAAGCATGCTGCACAGGCATGACTGATGAACAGGTCACGGCAGCAGTAGCAAAGTGTCTGTGTGCTGCATTTGGTGTGCAGCATGTAGAGCACCTGGGCCATGGCAGTGTCAGTAAGCTACTGGCAGTCAGCAGCGCTGCAGCTGTGACCGAGACTTTCCTGCAAAGTGGTGCTGGTGCCAGCATCAGCAGCAGTGTGTGGAATGCATATGCACTGGCTACACCAGATCTGCAGGGGTGCTCACAGAAGACAGCAGAAGGGACCCACATACCTGCTGTTGGCAGCAGTGTTGCGGGCCCATTGACAGAGGATTTGTTGGTGGGCAGCAGTGACAAGGAGGCTGCCATCCGCTGTCTGGTGTCTGCACCTGTCATGACTGAACTGTACAGCTGGTCTTGCTGGCAAGAGGTGCGCACGTAGACTCTACTGTTTGTGTGAATAACAAAGCTGCTAGCAGGTTTGGACAGCTGATACCCGACCACCTTCATCTGTCGTCTGCTTGCTCTGGAGGGTTTCAGAGTTGCTGCATGAGCTGTTGCTGCACCAGGTGTGTTGTGCTCAACTCGTTTCACCCTGTTGAGGTCGGCCTGACTCTGGCAGTGCTGTCACCCCTCAGGTGTTTGCTGGGAGGCTTGGAGATGCTCGTCATTTTATCGCTGCGGAGGGGCCGGCAGCAGGACTGATTGCACTGACAATATCACAGCCGGCTGCCGGCACCCGTATCCCTGGACTGCTGCTGAAGCTTGATCCTGCAGCAACCAGGGAGCAGTTGGAGGGAGCTGCTGCTATGGTCAGTGAGCGGCTCATGAAGTGCTCTGATTGTGCTAGTCAAGGGGTGCATCTTGGTGCTGGTGATGTTGACTGCAGCATGTGCGTGACTGTTGATTGCAGTGTGCACAAGTGCCAGGGTTACCAGGTGATGCAAGAACCATTGGACTTTGTTTCTAATGGGTGTTTCCGCCACTTGCACCGATCCCTGTGGCCTGCTGACTGCACTGCCTGCATGTTTGCAGGGTCATGCTGCTGAGCTGGTGGGCACCTCGCTGTCGCTGCTGGCCAAGTCTGGTGGTCTTGCCCTGGCACCCCTCAGCCTGATGGCTCAGGGAGTGGAAACAGGACTGAGGAGGCAGATGACAGCAAATGGGTGAGACAAGAAAGTCATCAGGACAGAACAGCTTACATCAGAACAGAAGCTTATCTTCAAGGTTGCATCAAGTACGCACATTTCTGGAAAGGGATGGCACTCAGAGCTCGTGTTGCTCTCACAGTGAGATGTTGATCATCATGTCGGGGAGGTGTTGGTGTGTACAGAGGCTTGCCATGTATTGCCCAGCACACTATGGGCGTGATGCTTGTGGCCGAGATATCCTGTCTGCAAGATATTACCTGTAGAATCTCACAACTGAATACAATTGATCTGCTGACCACAAACATGCCATTTTCTCCTGCAGGCTTGCATCAACACCACCTGCTGCCTCTTCTCCTGCCCATGCCAGTGTCTCAGCAGCAGCAGCATTCATCCTGCAGTGCCTGGCACTCATACCTGAGCCGTTGACGGCGCCCCTGGGTCAACAATTGCTGCTGCAGCCGTTCTACAGCCTGGTGGGCTCTGCAACAGCTGTTCATGATCTGCTGCTGGAAGTTGCCCATGCATCAGCAATAGAAGCAGCGGCTGTCTATAGAGTCAGTACTTCAGTTTTCAGTGCTGGCAGCGGCGGCAGCGGCGCTGCTTGGGGTGCGGCGTACTCAACCGAGCTAGCTGTGCTGCACAGACTTGGCTGGGCCTTGGGGGTTGCATCCTGGCAGCAGGACTGGCGAATGAGGTGCGGTCAGCCTGGTCAGAGCCAAACTGGGGCTGCAGACAGGGACAGTCAGGAAGGCCCGGACATTGGACGCTCAACAGTGAGTACTTTCTGCCAGGTTGAGCCCATTGCTGCTAGCACTGTTATTTGGTTGTCAGCATGATGCTGTCAATGCCAGGCACGTCGTGCCTGGCATGCTTTCTGCAGTGCACAAGATGTATGCCAATCATTTGTTTGAGCATCAAACTTCTGGGGTGTTGCTGCTACCTGTTGCAGGTGATTGGCCGTCCAGGATCTGGGGCTGGCATCTGCTCTGGCTTAGTACCCGCTCACGACGCTGAGCTGACACAGTTGCTGCAAAAAGTTCAACAGCCCCAAGTGCAGCAGCTACTGACTACATCAGCCACACCTGCATCTGCTCCACCTGCCACAGCAGTGACGCCCTGCACCTTCACACCCCAACAGCAGCTAATTGAGAAGATCAGGAAGCAGGACTTTGGTGTGGGTGTGGGCCTGTCAGGTGTTGCAGGAGAACTTGTCGCCAGACAAAGAGCAAGGATTGGCAGAGCTCTCACACGCCTGAGTAAAGAGTTGTACTCCAGCAGCATTCATTTTGTGTTGGAGCTTGTGCAGGTGAGCTTGCAACTTGGAGGTTGATGGGAGTGCTGGTCAGCTGGGCAATGGAGATTGTGAAGTCTAATGATTCATTAGCAAGGCGGTGTCCTTGTGCAGATTCTAGAATGTCTTTGAGAGCTCAGCATCCCCCCTTTCCTTGAATCCTGCAAGCAGCTTGACATTTCTGCTCGAGTGGCCGCTGCTGAGGGTGCAGATTTCACCACATGCAAAGCAGATCTTTGCACTGCAAACCAGCCAGCATATGAGGCCGGTGCGGGCATCAGGATCCTCATGGCAGATGCAAAGCTGGAGACATGCATCAACCAGCAGCAGATGTCACAACCATCAGACAACTGCTGCTGCCTGCAGTAGCTGCTGCCCATAGAAGCATATGAGCACAGAATTCGATGCAGTCTCATCATATCTTGGTCTTCGTCCTGCAGAATGCTGATGACAACTCATATGCCCCAGGCACGCTGCCTGCCCTGGAATTCCTTCTTTTACCTGGGGCTGTTGCGGCATTCAACAATGAAGCCGGCTTTACTGAGCCTGATGTACTTGCCCTATGTGACGTGGGGGCGTCCACAAAGGTGGCCAAACAGGACAGCAGCGGGTACATCGGCTACAAGGGCATTGGATTCAAGGTCCGTGCAGGTTACCTAGCGCTCTGTGAGTATGTGTTGGTGCATATCATTGATGTGATGAATTTGTGTTGTGGCCACTTTTTCTTGTTGTGCACCTTGAGGAGTAGCCATGCCGGGCCCTTCTGATGCATGATCACTCAAGGTGGTCTTTCTGAGCTTGAGCGTGTTGTGCAAGCAGTTTGGTACATTTCAAGACTAGCTGCTGCTACGCCACTCTGGTTGACTGTCTGCAGAGTGTGTTCAAGGTGACTGATGCCCCACAGCTCCACAGTGCTGGCTATCACATAAAGTTTGACCTGCAGCATGACCCTGCTCAAGGCTACATCCTGCCCAGCTGGATCAGCCCAGAAGAAAGCCAAGAAGCAGGTGAGCCAATGCAGAACACCCCATGCATGCATCACAGAATCTATCTGCACATGCTGGCGGTGAGTGCTTCGGCACAGTTGGTGCATGCCAGACTGGACTTCAAAGCTGTGTATCATTTGACAAACAGTATGCTTCTGGGTATCAATAATTAGCTGGGCTTCTTCAAGTATCATTTAGCAGATTAGCTAGCTTGCTTGCAGAACAGGGCCTACTTACAACTGGTGCTGGCCTGCCAATCACGCCTCAGGAGGCAGCTTCATGTAAAGGGTAATCCACCGTGCTTGAATCCACTGCTGTTTGTCTCCTCAGTGTCTGCTGCTGCATCTAGCCGCCTGGGTCTGCCCTTTGAGTCGGTCACGAGCATCTTCATGCCGCTGAAGCAGCCAACAGCCCTGCAGCAGCAGCAACAGCATCAGCTGCATGCTTCAAGCCTGCGTCAGCGCTTTCAGGACATCAAGCCGGCACTGCTGCTGTTTCTTGGCAAGCTGAGCTGCATCTGTGTGACTGATGTGTGCCAGCCCAGCTGCAGCACTGTCATATTCAAGCGGCAGCTGAGCAGTCAGGTGGTGGAACTAAGGCATGGCACCACTGCACAACACACAGAGCATTGGCTGGTGGTGAGGTGAGCCAGGCCTCTCCATCTGACATACTCCAACAATATTGCCACATGCGGACACAAGGCAGTGTCTGTGCTTTGTGATATGCTCTTATCCTGCTGCATTGTTGATTGCAGCAGCCACCGCTTGCCTGACTGCACACCATGAGCTGTGTCAGCTGTCCTGCAGTGCCTTTCTAGTCAGTGCTTGCATGAACCACTGCTAGCAGCTTTGATGCCATGCGGTAAGTGGTGTACAGCAGTATCATCAAAGTATCTACCAGCTGGTCAGATGCAGTATTGGCTGGTGTCAGGCAGCAGGTGAGTGCATCACTCTGCGAGGCTAAGATGCCCATATGGTAGGGTGTCACTGTGCCACAGAAACGTTTTTAACAAGGTTTAACTACCGCTTATCAGCGAGCCCAAGGCCTCTAGCATCATGAGCACCCTTGCCTGGGCAGTGTGGGTAAATTTCGCCTTCTTTTTTGGCCCACTGCAGCCCATGTGGCTGCAGCTGCAACATCCAGCAGCTGCACCAGGATTGGGCAAACGTGCGGTGCATGTTGCCATGTGCCATGCACTACGTGGCTGCTGAGCAGCGGCACATGTTGCGGCGGTTTACTGTGTGCCTCTGCACAGTGTGCTAAGCAGGCTGCTGTCTGTCAAGAGCAGTGCTTGCTGCCTGATAGCTTTTGGGTCTGTGGGATGTACATTTTGGATTGCACTTATGTCCGTATAGCGCTTTAGATTCACTGCATCTTTCTTTGTCTCAATGATATGACCCTTTGTAACAACCTTGAAGACTTTAAGTGCAGGTGGAGGAGACTCGGCCTCCAGCTGCTGCCATGCCGCCTGCTAGTGCCCTTAACTCACTGCTTCTGCATCATGTGTCTGCTTTGTGTTTAAGCGCTGCTGGCCGTGATGCAGGTGCTCCTGAAGCGCATGATGTTGTGATGCTGACATCAGCAGCTGACTGGTGCATGAGATACTGACCATGGCTCTTGCGCTTTGTGTTTCTTTGGCAGCCATGATGGGGCCCCCTGTCACTTCCCGCCACATCACTGATGCAGGTCCTCCCTCGCCCTGCCCTCCTCCTGGCATGAGGCCCGGCATCAGTATGGCCCTGCAGACACATCAAGCACCAAGAGCAGCGCAACAACCTCCACTCAGCTGGCTCTTGCATTTGCTCTCAACAACCTGCAGCAGCCTCAGCAGCAGCCAGTGTACGCCTTCCTGCCTCTGCAGAGTTACGGCTTGAAGTTCATCCTGCAGGCTGATTGGCAGGTGCCCAGCAGCAGAGAAGCTGTGGATGCAGACAGCCCATGGAACCAGGCACTCAGGCATGAGGTGCCTGCACTGCTGATGTCAGCTATGAAGGCGTTCACTGATCTGGCTGCTGCCACCAGTGCTGGTGACTGCCATGGGGCTGATGCACCCAGCAACGGCGGCCAGCTGGAGCTGCCTCGCTCACTGCCCCCGCAGCAGCAGCAGGGCCTGGGGCTGTTGCCCAAGTTGAGTCGCGAGGCCTGGTTGAATTGCTGGTTGAGGTGTTTACCTCTGGAAGGTCATGCACAGGGTTTCTTTGCAGCCCTCCCAATCAGGTGCGCTCCTTTGCTGCCGACATAATGTGTGCGGTGCACCAAGCGGCGCTGAACCACATCTGCCTTTTCGTGGGCCTCGCACCTCTCAAGTTGCGTCTGTCAGCGCTGCATGAAGGTCTGTGGTTGCTGTGTAAGCTGTCCTCTTCTGAAGGGCGGTTAATCATGGTGGGTTTGAGCCAGAAGTTGTGTTGTGGTCCCTGGTGTGCAGTGTGGCCACCTACTTGCGCAGTCAGCCCTGCATCCCCACAGAGTCAGGCGCCCTTGTTCGTCCCTCAGAGGTGCTGGTGTGCAACAACAGCACCGTCAGGCAGGTCATATCTCCACAGCAGCTGCAGCAGCTGTTGGGTAAGCAGTTTGTTCATGCAGAGGTCACGGCCCTGCACACAAGTGCTGAACTGAGAGCGCTGCTGGGTGTTGGAGAATTTTCGCCACTGCAGATTGTGAAGCTGATTGAGCAGATGGTGCTGGCAGATGGGAGCTTGCAGCAGCAGGGGGTCCAGTGGGTGCAGCGGGTGCTGCTGTGCCTGTTTGGAATGTTGCAGGCTAAATCAGGCTCTGCAGCTGCTGAGGGTGGCTGGGCTGACCAGGCTGGGCAGCTGGGGCAAGCCAGAGTGCTGCAAAAATTGAGAAGGCTACAGATACTGCCTCTCCAGGACAGGTCATTTGCTGCACTGGAGGTTGTAAAGGCCACTGGTGCTGATCATGCGGGCGGCAGGGCAGCTGTGTCTGCTGCTGTTCTCTCACCACCCTTCAAGCCCACTGCGGCTGGCAGCTCCCCTGTGTTCTTCCCCTTGCAAGGCATAAGTAGCACCACAGCAGCAACAGACGCTGATGCTGAAGGGCAGTCAGCAGTGAGAAATTCTGCTTGCCGGAGCCCAGCAGCAGCAGCAGCTGCCACTATTGCTGATGCCGCTGATGATGATGGCAGCCTGCTGCAGCTGCTGGACAATGCTGGTGTCCATGTTGAGTGGCTGTGTGGGCTGCAGCTGTTGAGCAGTGAGCTGTTCAGGGGGCTCAGCAGTGATGAGTTGGAACAGCTGCATACGGGATTGCTGGTGAGCCGGTGTGGGATGCATGGCCAGAGTCACAGCACTAGTGTGTCACTCCAAATGCATGTCAAGCTGCCCTGTTGCAGTCCACCTGCAGTGGATGATATCTTTTGCAGCTGGCAAGGCCCCAGCAAGTCACACATTGGTGCAGGTTTTTGCCGGCAATAGGCTGGTCTGACTTGACTTCGTGCTCTGCAGATGCTCGGAGTGTGTTATGCACAGCCAATTGATGTGTTGCAGCTGTCACTGCTGCCGGCTATGGCTTCAACAGCAGCACTGCATTGGGGGCTCGACAGACTGGTGGCTTACCTAGCATTCCCGCTGCTTGCTGGGCTGGTGCAACCCACTGCTGGAATGACAGCAGCAGTGCCAGCTGCAGCAGGTTCCCTGCTTGTGACAGCGACCCCAGCCCCAGCAGCTATTGGTATGACAGGCAGGTGGACAGTCATGGGTGCTGAGAGACATCAAGGTCTGAGGCAGCAGCAGGTGCAGCACAGCTGGCTGATGACCACATTGCGGGAGTGTGCTGTGGTGCACACATTGCAGGGACCTGTCAGGCTGAATGCTGCAGAAAACGAAATCAGCGCTGATCATTTAGCAGACAGAAGAGGTAGGCACATGGTAGGCACATGCCAGGCTGTACACGCTTACTATGTAAAAGGCTGTGGTGAAACATGCCTTGTTTGGATAGTGTATCTCAAAGCTTTCCTAGAATAGGTCAACAATTACAGTCGGTTGCTGTGTGACAGCTGTCTTGGCATTCAGCAAGTGGCGCTGCATGTTGCTGATGATTCATGCAGGCCCCGCCACTTCACGGCCCCGCAGCAGCAGTGTGTATCTCCCCCCTTGCTGGACATCACATGGCACAGACTGGCAACAACAATTCCCACAGCTGCAATGGCAGGTAGGGAAACCAGCTGGTCTTAGGACAACTAGAATCATTACTGTCTATTTGCTGACCGTTGACATGTTGCAGACCCTGCATTTCCTGTGCTGCAACACATAGCAGAGGCCGCTGTCTCTTGGTCGTTAGCTTGGACAAGTGATAAGCAGCCTGTGCTGCAGCAGGTTGACGCACTGAAGCATGTATCTCTGCTACAGTCTATGCAACACATAGCTTGGCTGACGGCTTACTGGTAGCAGTTGCATACACTGTATTCTACTGCCTGACCATCTTGCTGATGCATATCTATAACCCAGGTGTTGCAGTTGGCCACTTTCCCAGCGGCAGCAGGTTTTGGTTGGTGGGGCTCGTACACTGCTGATGGGTTTGTGGGTGAGCGGGCGGGTACATGGATACTCTTGCCTATGATCAGCTGACAGAGCCATGTTGACTTTGTGTGCATGCTGACTTGCTTCTGTGGCTCTGTTGACACATAGGTGATCTCCCCCCTTTATCAGCAGCTCCACCCAGGCTTGGACCAGGAGTGGAGGGCCCTGTTTGTGCACCTGGGGGCAAGGAGTCTGCCACCCACCTCACACAGGACAATCAGCAGCAGGAGGCTGCAACAGCAGCAACAACAGCTGCAGCAGCAGCAGTTACAGCTGTTGTACAGGATCTGTCAGTCACAGAACTGTGGGGTCAATTGCCAGCAGTCTGCAGCTGGTCATGCACCTGAAGCTCCTGCAGGAATGACATCGGTCGACAGGGCTGCCCCTCACACCAGTGGCAGCATGGAGATATCAGCAGGAGGCGAAGCAGAGGACATGGACACACCATGCAACGAAAAGGTATTGCAGCCTCTGCACTCGCAGCAGCAGCAGCAGCAGCAGCAGCAGCAGCAGCAGCAGGTCCAGTCTAGCGATGCATATGCAAAAGCTTTTCAACAGGTGACACTGGCAGAGGCAGCAGCAGGAGCCTATGAGGCCTTGGCAGCAGCAACAGCAGCAGTGACGCAGCTAGCAGCAGATCTTGCTGCATCAGATGCAGCAGAGGTGCTGCCTGCTGTTGCAGGCAGTGATGATGGGCCTGATGAAGCAGATGATGACGACCTCATGCTGGACTGGGTGTGCCCAGACTTGCAGGCACTGCTGGCAGCTCTGTGTGACACTGCAGCTTCAGCACCTGGTGTGACACAGCTCCATGCTGCAATGTGCAGGTGAGGGCTGCTGCTGCAATGATACTGTGTGTTCCATACTGTGCCTTCTGATGGGAGTTGTATTTGTCAAAGTTGCCAAGGCGCAAGCTGCCAACAGGCTAGTTGCTGCAGTATCCTTCCAGCCAAGGACAGCCGCACCTGGAAGGTTGATTTTGCCGATTGGCATGCCAACCATCAGATGCTAGCTAGTGTTTGCCGCTTTTACCAGGTTGCTGAAGCTGCTGGACGATCACTGCGATGTTTACGCACCTCATATGTGGATGCCAGCATCAGGTGCAGGCTGCATTCAACAGCATGCACATCATGTCCATCATGGCATTGTCACTACTGGAGTGGAGGATCAGCTGAGGCAGCCAAGCACCCCTGTGCCTCTGGTCTGGCAGGCAAGGGCAGCTGCAGCAGCTGAGTCACAAGAAGACGGCAAACCTGCCAGGCAGGACATGCACGCAGAATCGGTCCTCACATCTTTCGGCCAGATGTTACGGTACACTCTGCTGCCTTGTTGCCAGAAAGGTGGTCACTCAAGCAGCGGTAGTGCCTGGCAGCCGCAGACGGGTCTGTTGCCTGGCCAGCAGCTGCTGGTGCATAGGGATGAGGTACTAGCTGTGCTCAGATGCTTCAAGCTGCCCTATTTGGATGTCCCTGTGCAGCACCAGCAGCTGCTGGAGGTGTTGCAAGTGAGAAGCCAGTTGAGTGTACAACTGGTGCTGGACGTGTTGACCTGCCAAGCAAAGGCTGTGCCTTTTGGTCAAGCAAGCACATGTGTGGATCACGAACAGCAGCAGCAACCAGCCAGCTACCAGGGGCAAATTCTGGTCAGTAGCTGTCAGCTGCTGGCACTGCCCTATGGGTACCTGCAGCACCAGCTGGATGCAGCCAAACAGAGCGCAGCAGCAGATTTTGTTGGTAATAACAGGAGAGCCTGCTGGCCACCACAAGAGCCTGGCAGCGCTCAGGGCCGCAGTGCTCTGATTGATCAATATCAGCATCTACAGCAGCTGGTGTTGTCAACCTTTCAGCGGCACCCCCTGGTGTGGCTGCCGCATGCTGAGGAGAAGATGTCTGACAGTGCAGCACGCTCAGAGGGCACAAGGTCAGGGTCCAGCGGGCTAGGGCTTGAGGAGCAGGTGTGCCCTGGGAGGTTTTTCAAGCTAGATGAGCTGTGCTTGAGAGATCCCTCAGGGGTGCTGCAGCACCTGTCCTGCAAACAGCAAGCAGCCATGGGAGTCAGCAGGGCCAACGATTGTGTCAGGGCAGCAGCAGCAACAGCAGCAGATGCAGCAGCCTGCTGCATACCCAGGCCAGTGCTGCTGCATTATGCTTCCCTGCATAAGCTCTTCAGTGAGCACATGTCATCAGCAACTGCAGCAGCCAGGGATTGTGCAGGTGCCAGCACACAGGATGCTGTCACTGTGCACATAGCAGCAGAGCCCAGCCTTGAGCAGTACATTGCTGCCTTGCAGCTGTTGGCAGCTGATAGGGAGCTTCTAGTAGGAGCCTGCTCTCTGGAGCTGACCAGACACCAGGACATTTGGTCTCAGGTGTGCAGGCATGACTTTGAACGTTGTTGACTAGTGTAGCTGATAAACAAGCAGGGGGCAGAGCAGGGGTGCTGCCTGCATGCATTTATTTCTTGGTTAAGAATTACCAGGCAGCAGTGACAACGATGATGACTACATTGGACTCTGAGATGTCTGAATTTTTCCGTAGCAGTGATGTCCTGTTGTGTGTAAACAGTCAAAGGGGAACCACGATTAATCATCATGGGTCCTCCAGCATTCATACCAATTGTTGTACCTTGATCGAAGCGACTATTTTTTCTACATCCCTCAACTACATCTGGTGCAGGTTCTTGACATCCTAGCTGTGTTGTCCCAGCGCTACACTGATGGCCGGCTCAGCCCCTCCCAGCTGAGCTACATGCAGCAAGCCCTGCACAACTGTTGCTGGTTGTGGTGCTACAACCAGCAGCGGTGGGTGGGTGTGCAGCAGGAGCCATATGTGTCTGATGATGTAAAGCTGTCGGCTGCTATGGCCCAGGTCCCTGGTGTGTGCCTACTGCAGCTGGAAGCACTGGAGGCAGGGAGGCCAGGCTCAGGTGCGGCCCCAGGCTGATGACTCACTTAGTGTACATGTGTGGTCCAATATGCCACTGAAGGCTTGGCAGTCAAGCCAAGTGCTGTACTAATTCAGCACGCATGCCATTGCAGCCAAGCCTGGTAGATGCTGCACCGGACCAGCATGTGTTTCACCAACGAGGAGAGGCTGATGGTTGCTTGGCCCCCATAACGGCTGATGAGTCGCTGGCTTTGCCAACCAGCACCCACTGCTTGTACCCTTATGCTGTGATGTTGCTCTCCCAACAGGCCTTGCTGCTCAGCAAGGGCTGATGCAGCTGTTATCAGTGCTTGGTGTTCCCCCTCTGAGCCAGTCTGTCACCTCTGAGTTGGATTACGAGGAGATGAGTGACTGGCGTGAGATGGCACAGACAATTGCTGATGCTCTGTTGCTGGCTCAGCGCTGGTGTTGGTGCAACAGGACCCGACACCAGTATGACAGCATTGCAGGTGGGTCCGTGAAGCTTTGGAAATGCAGCAACAAGGAGCTTCAGGCATTTGTATCTGCAGCTGCGCCTTGCTTGCTGCTCAGGAGCACATGCTTGTTCAGACTGAGATGATTTGTGGGTAAGCTATGTGCTGCCTGGCCAATTGCACCAAAAGGTGTGACACACCATTCCAAGGAAGATGCCACAGATGCCACTACCCCAATGCACAGTGCTTGGTATGTGTAAAACACCAATCTTGACTAAGCCACCTTGCTGATGAAGCAGGGGTGAATGCATCCCTCACACGCATCTCAACTACATCAATGGTACAGTATGGCGACAACTTGTCTGTGCTTGTTTGCCTGTGCAGAGCGCCTTCTGCCCAAACTTGACTTTCTGACAGTGGTTGCTGTTCGGGACCTCACCATGAGCCACAGTGTTGTGGTGGAAGGGGGTGAAAGTGCTGTGAGCTCACCAGTGCCTGCAGCAGTCGTCCAACATGACATGCAGCTGCTGGTGGCTCCTGATCAGCCGGGGCTGTACCTGGAGATGGCTGAACAGCTGGCAAGGTGTGTAGGTGCATCACTGCGATGACAGGTGCCAAAACTGCCGGACAGGCACAAGAGGCTTACTATGACACCAATGCTGAGTTACAAACCTATAACAGGAAGTACTTTGGGCACTGCAACTACCCTGTGGTGCTCAAAGCATACAGTGAGTGTGTGCTCAACCGTGTAATTGACTGATGCTGCTAGGCATTTTCATATTACTCAGTATGCTTGTGTACTGCTTGGCAGGTTTGTGCTTGGCAGCAATGCCAGTGAGGTCAGGTCTTTGGCGGATCTGCTGCTGCTGGCCCTGCATGAGCTCAACGGGGGCAACGATGCTGAAGTGCTGATGCAGAGCAGAAATATTCCGCCCCTACCTGATGGACCAGCACCTACTCTGGCCATCCAGCAGCAGCTAGACAGTATGGCAACAGCAGCAGCATCTGGGGACACCTGCAACAGCCAACGGCACATCATGCAGTGGAAGTTGTTTGTGCCTGCTGCTCCTGCTTTGTTTGATGAAGTGGATGATGGTGCAGCAGGTGATTCTCCTCAGGAAGCAGAGGAGGCTGTGCAGGGGGAGCTGAGGGGGGCTGGCTGGCTGACGGAGCCTGGCAGTGGTGATGATAATGTTGGTGTGACATGGGCTGTGGGGAATGATGATGATGACAGTGACTATGATGACGAGGAGGAGGAGCTGAAGGAGCTGCACAGTGAGCAAGAGCAGCAGAAAGAGGGGAAGGACGTTGTGCCATCAACAACACCTGCTGATGCAGTATTGCAGCAAAATGTCAGAGGCAAACATTCCTTGTTTGTGTTGAGCACAACTGCAGCGGCGGCAGCAGCACCAGCGGCAACAGATGGAACGGCATCCTTGCCTGCTGCAGCAGCAGCATCTGAAGCTCCCCAAAGGCACGGGCTCAGTGAGCCAGTGATTGTGCCCGTGCGGCAGATACCCTTTGTTGGAAGCGGCAAGGCTCCAATTGTGTTTTCAATATATGCAGCAGCACAAGAGTCAGTGGCAAGATATCTGAAACATGCCACCTCCATCAGCTCACTCAAACACACTGCTGCTGGCACTGCTGGCCTTCAGAAGCAGAGTGCAGGGGATATAGATAGTAGTGCCACCGCTGGGAAGCACTTGGTAGTGGTAGGTCAGGGGGCAATGAAGGAAGCATCAAAACAAGCAAAGCGTAATGGGGCCCCAACTCCACAGACTGATGCACCTGCAGCAGACCAGACTCGGCCGGCGGCAAACAGCACCCTGACAGCATCAGGCAGTGTAGCAGCAACACCAGGCAGCAGCAGTGTCAGTTGTGGTCCAACCCACCTGGTTGAGGCTTCTCTGGCTGCTTTCTGCAAGTTGCTCGATGGCAAGTCTGTCAATGGTGAAGATGCACACCGAGTGTTGCCAGCTGCTGGAGCCACGGCTGCTGCCCTGGCGCAAGCTGCTGGTATCAGTTATGGTTGCAGGGAGCATGTGGCTTTCATCAAACGGCTTCTTGCTGGCATCCAGCCAGAGCGTTTTGGCAAGGTGAGAGATGTGCTGTGCATGACATGTCTTGCTGCATTTGTGCTTGTGACTGCAGAGCACAACAATGCAATATTTCTCAGTGTTCACAAGGCAACAGTGATGCTTGGGTCACCATGTTGGGCATTGCAGTGTCCGCAGCTGAGGGCATACTGGGCGGAGGTACTTTTGGTCATCAAGTTGGTTACGCGTGGGCATGAATTCCTACCAGTGTCATCCAATAGCAGACTAGTGTGCACTGCTGTCCATGGCTTTGTAGTCTTGCTTGTGCTGTGTGTATCATCATTGTGTGCAGGTCAAACAGTGGAAGAGTCGTCAATACAGTGTTGCTCACCTAGATGCCACGTCAAAAGCACTCATCGCATCCTCCATACGCATTGTGGACGTCACCCCCTTGAAGCCCTTGGCCTTGTGGGAGGCAGCATCAGACTTACAGAGTGAACAGAGGCAAGCGGTGAGTGACAGATCTTCCTGAGAGGGCATGATGCACTAGTTGACATTGGGCAGTAGGCACAAGCGCATGTTGCTGGGCTTTACTGGCACAGTATGCAAAGTACCCATTGTTGTCCCTCCAGCATCTCTTACTGCAGAATGGCAATGACTCTTTTGTTATGGTCCACTCTGGGCCCTGCAGACCGGCCGCTGGGGAGAGCAGCTAGTGGCCATCTACCTCACATTGAAGCTGGCAGGTTCTGCTGACGTGGTATGGGTCAATGACAAACAAGAAACAATGCTGCCATATGATATAAAGATCATGTAAGTCTATGATTGTTGTGTGCAGAGATCAATCAAGTGTCGTAGATAGGACGTTCAGGACAGACCCATGGTTAATGTGATGCAGCTGGACACTGAGCCAGTGCTTTGATGTGTACCTTCAGCAGCAATTGTGAAATCGCAGAGTGCAAGTTCTTTGACACACTAAAAGTCTACTGCAGCAGACGGCATACGCTGCCAGCGTATCAAGATGATGGACAACCCAGCAGCACATGTTCAAGCTGGCAATGGCAGCAAAATTTACCCAACATGCTTGTGTTTGTAGGCACTCTGATGGCCGGGTTGAGTTCTTGGAGGTCAAATCCACAGCACACTCGGAATTGCAGCAGTTCTACATCAGCTTGAAAGAGCTAGAAATGGCAGCAAAATATGGCAAGGAGTTCACGGTTGTCAGGGTGTTTGGGTGTCCAACGTACAGCTTACGGCCACAACAAAGACAGAGCGCCGTTGCACTTCTGCCTGGCATGCTCAGACACACCACAGACCAGCAGCAAACAAAGCAGCCAGCAGCACCACAATATGGCCGTCATCACAAACAATGCAAGTCTAGTTCAAGTGCAGCAGGTGCTTTCGAGACCAGGCACGATATTACCAAGCTGATGTTTCTGCAAGACCCTGTGAGATTGTTGAAACGGCAGCTTGTCAAACTTCTGATGGAGGTGTAAGCTCAGCTTAGTTATTGCCATGGCATATGCCATGCATGGCAGCCACTCTGTATATGGCAGCCACTCTGTATATGCCAAAGCTTGCGCGTAGTCCTCAAGTTCTTGCATAAAATAAAAGTTCTTGCATGGAATTTTCATGGCTTCGAACGTGTACATCTGCAGTGTTTCAAAACGTTGCTACCTGGCCTCAGGCTTTAGCGCAGCAGACTTGTTTGACCAGGTTAGCTAGCCTAGGGCTCTAGACACAAGTTGCACCTGGATGGCTTGTGCCTATGTGGCGTGCAGCTGCATCGCCATGTACTGCACGAACAGATGCTCAGCACCATGGAGCAGTGGTGGTTTTACCTTAAGGCTTGAAATCTGGGTAGAACCCAAACCGCCGTTGGTTGGTATTGGCAGGTTGTGTGGTGCAGAAAACCACAAAAACGTCACTTGGACAAGCAATAAACAGCTTATGCCCTGACCTTTCCACAAGGGAACAGCTAGTGTTACCATGGTATGTTGCCATACACGGATCACGCCACAAAGGTCGGGGCAGAGAGCATGACAATCTGTCGAGTTTGAAAGTTACATGAGTACTCACACTAGTAATTTCAGCCCGTTGGCCAGCCACGGGCAGTGCCAGTCTCTTTGGGCTATCTATCATGGGACATTTCCTTATATTGTAACAGCAACTTTTTTTTATAGGCCAGAGATTACACGGACGGATCACGCCAACCTCAGGAAGCCCAAAAAGGTCATGGCAGAAGAACGTGGCAACCTGCCAAACAACGCCCCGTCATGTCTAACCAGTTGACTCTTTTCTTTTTTTTCAACCACATGACTCTGCAGTCATAGGACGGCATAAAGCTTGCAAGGTAACCGCCATGGTATTGGCGCTCGTGCAACTGCAACCCCTGCTGCTGGCGACCTGCAGGAAGGCAGCGAGTAACAAAGATGTAGCAGGGTGCCCGGAGCCGGTTCCCTCCCCTCTTTGCACCTGCTGCCGCTGCTGCTGCTGTTGGTGTGACTGTGGCTGTTATTGTGGTGGTTGCTGCTCCTGCTGTGCATGTCGCTGGTTTTTTTATGGCCAGAGATTACACGGACGGATCACGCCAACCTCAGGAAGCCCAAAAAGGTCATGGCAGAAGAACGTGGCAACCTGCCAAACCACGCCAACAGATTGGGACATTGTAGGTTGCCCAAATGTTTGCGCATCTTTTTTTGTTTGTTTGTTTGCATAATGCATTGTGGGTGGGGGACCGCAGGATGTACTTCAGACCTGCCTCTGAGTGTGTGTGTCAGCAAGAAGCGTGCCAGTGCTGTTGGAGTGCCCTGTTGCACAGGAGGTATGGGACTGGTTTATGAGGGTGTGGCGCGTTGTTGATTCCACTTCTATCGTGTCAGTCAACACGCAGGTGCTGCTGCTTGATGAGCTATGTGAGGAGTATGTGGCGAGGGACCTGCAGCCCTTGTGGACTCACCTGCGATTGTTGTTATTGGAGTCACTATGGAATGGTAGAGGTGATCCTGCGCGTGGCAGGGTGCCTCTGTCTGCAGCTGCTGTTGTGCACCGCTTCATTGCTGTCTTGAAGCAAAATGTTGAGAGCGATTGGCAGCGCACGTTGCATGACATCCGCTGGAATGCAGGTGTACCTGCTTCATGGTTCAGAGGCAGGAGTCCTGAACTGGACGTTGAGGATTTTGCAGTGTTGTGGTGTGTGGGTGGAGTGATTGCTGCTGTGGGCACTG